>LPNX010884020.1:0-43008 GCA_001517045.1 Pseudotsuga menziesii | reverse complement strand
ATGTATGTATGTATGTATGTATGTATGTATGTATGTATGTATGTATGTATGTATGTATGTATGTATGTATGTATGTATGTATGTATGTATGTATGTATTAAATATTTAAATTTGAATATATATGATCAAAATATTTAAAGCAAAATATATGGGTTGTTTAAATAAATGCCTACATCAGTTTAAGGTTTATGATTGTCTTGCATCTAGGGTTTGTATTTTTTCAATCCTTCGTGTATTTTTGGAGGATTGAAAAAAATTGGGCAGTATTTACCAGCAGCATAAACGGTTGTTGGTTGATAGAAATATTTATATAAACTATAAATTTTAATTTTAAATTTAACAAATTTGAATTTTTTCAATCCTCCGTGTATTCTCAGAGGATTGAAAAAATTCAGGCAACATTTCTACTTGCCGAGCTCACATTTAAAAATTAATCTGATAGCATAAATGCTACGAGTTGAAAAAATATATATAAAACAAAAAATTAAATATTAAATAAAAAACAACTTTCAATTTTAAACATATTTTAAATGTTACCGGTAGCATTTCTGCTTGCCGGCACACATTGCCAACATACTAGGAAAAAAAAAAAACAAACCTAACAACATCTATAACAATGATTTTTTTCAATTTTAACCTAACATTTTAAAACTTAAAAAAAAAACTAAAATTCCATTTCAATTTCAAAATAGAAGGATTGGGGGTTACCTCTCTACTCCGACATCATGGTGAAAGGGGGTGTGGTTTGTGTGGTAGCTCAGTCGAGGTCTCCGAGGGTGCAACTGCATGGGAGAGATGTTCAAGGACGTAGATGCTCATTCGAGGTACTTGCTCGATCGAGGGTTTTTGTCGAAATGTGGCATGGTCGTAGTTGCGCACGGCCCTTTTATAACTTTTTTTAAATATCAACCTCAATTGAGGTATAAAGCTTGATCAAGGTCCATAGCTCGATTGAGGTAGAGACCTCGATTGAGGGTTTGTTAAACCCTCGATTGAGCTCTTGGTTAACCCTTGATCAAACCTCGATTGAGGGTTTACCAAGAGCTTGATCGAGGGTTTATCAAGAGCTCGATCGAGGGTTGAAAAAAACATCAATCGAGTGCTTGCTAAACCCTCGATCGAAGTATGAAAACCTCGATCAAGGGTTTGCTTTTTCCATTTTTCCAAAAATCCCTTACCAAAAATTGTTACCCACCTCCATGGATGCACCCATTAAGTAAGCGGTATAGATTTCATAATCATGGGTGCCTTATTTAGATTCCATTTTTCCATTTGGTGCCCATGTTGAGCATCCCCCCTCTGATATGGGAATCCCTTGTAGTCCCTCCATGCCTTTGAAAAATAATCTCATACTTTTTCTTATCATTTTATGATGGCCAGCTCCTATAGGGACTCTCGTTTTTTATCAAGTTATAATTGCAATGAATGCATCTACTTGTCGTATTGAGCTTAAGTCCGGCTCCCTACTTCACTTTTATAAGACATATATCCCAAGCTTGTCTCACTTATAGCCATGCAAAGCTTCTCAGTTATCAATTGTAGCTTGATTATCACATACCCAAAGAGGAAATCCTCTTGTGTCATTTTCCTACATCGAGCATAGGTATGTTCCACTTCTTGGAACTAGTTTGCTTTTCCATGACACTCATTTCCTCTTTGTTGTACTATAAGCAATTTTACTCTTTTTCAAGCTGTTAAGAACCCGTGTCAACCCTCCTCTTTATTTTGTTAGTATATTTTATTGGACGCATATCCTTTGTAAGTCATCCCATTAGTATGTTGTATTATCCCACATTCATAGGGATTAATAATTGATATTAAGTTGTCTAGTTAGTATGTTTTATTATCCCACATTCATTGGGAGTAATAGTTGTTTAGATTAGACTTAGTATATAACTAAGTGTTGAGGCCAATGAAATCATCGACGAGTTATTTTGTATTGAGCTTGCTTAAAGGAGGTTGTCCGCTCGACTTGGCCCGCGACAAATAAAATATATTTTGTGCTCCAATATTTTTGTTATATCATGCATTTTAATTATTTATTGTAGGAATTTCTCCACATCTGGTACCAGAGCACTTTCCTTGGAACAAGTGGGAAATTTTTTTTCTCTAAAAAAAAAAGGAGGGAAAAATTAGGTTGCAACTTTCAGATCAATTTCTAAACGTTTATTCATAGAATCAAAAGAAACAAGTTGAATATATGAATTCCTCTTTCAAAAATACACAGTTTCAAAAAAACAATCATCTCGTTTGGAGTTCTAGAAGTGGATATATCAAGGATTTAAAATTAGTAATTTTTTAGAATTTCGTTGACAGCCACGGAAATTAACGAGCAAAAATATTTTGACTAGGAGCCCATATTTCTATTTCGATTGTGTGGGTAGAAGCAGACTAGCTATTCTAGTTCCAGAAACAGGCTATAATAGCGACTCTGAGCAATATAAATCAGGTTATGCTGATTTTAAAATTTCATCTCAAAACCCTAACTCTAATTACTAGTTTTTTTTTGCATCTGGTGGAATTTCTGCCACATTTTTCCTCGCACTGTGATTATTGCAGTAGTTCTTCTTCTTGAAACAATACTATTCATTCGAATCAAGGAATAAACCCTATCCACTTAACTATGGGAAGTACTTGGGCATAGCCCTAAAACTTATTGTGAGGAGTACCACAGGAACCCCGAAGTAGCTGGCCATTGAGAGGACCTGCCAAGAAAAAAGGGAAACAACCCCCACCAGATTGACTAGATTCCCATCCATGAGGAAAACCAAAGAGCTAACATTTTTGGCCAAGCAGTTAGTAGTTTTACCAGCGCCGTGAAGTGAGCGGTACTGCCCCAATACTCAATCTTGAGACAGCCATGGTGGTCGAGTGACTACCTTTGAACCATTAGGAAGCTAAATATACCTAGGGTCCATATCTATTTACAGTTGGTAATGCATAGAATTCTAGAATTGTCACAGATCATTTACTCCATTTCAAGTTGATAAAGCACAACTTTCTTTCACTGCCACAAATCATTTCTTCAAAAAAAATAGAAAACGAGTATAAATTTCTGTTTTTCTTAGCCATATATTCCTTGATTTAGCTCAATTTCCCTTGAAAAATCATAGTCACCCCCGTCATTCTATTTTGCATATTTCATTCATTGAGTACCCTATCCCATATTCCACTTCCCAAAGCTCGAAATTCCACATTTGTCATAACTTCTTCAATTCTCACCAACTTTCCTTCACATTTTTCCACAATGTTTGTTTCTGAATTATGCTTCATTGTCCCTGTCTGAAAAAAAATTCCTATTCTTTTACCCCGCTTCTCAAATTCACATTTTCTTTTCCTTGTCCTTCAAAAAGTGTCCCAAACCTAATCAACTCCAATTACCCACTCACGTCTTTCCCAACTCAATTTTTTTCTTTTCTAAAACCCTCCTTGTTTTTGTTTTTCTACCCATTTCCCAAAAAAAAAACAAAATCTTGCAGTTGTCACTGATGTTGGAGAAAATAGAAAAATGGAACAAGAACTTCTCACCCTCAAGACCAAACTCGTAGATCTGGATCAACGATTTCTCAACCTCCATCTTCAACATTCAGCCATGAGCAACCGACAACATCTTGAGTCTTCTGCAGACACCGAGTTCTCTTCTTCCAGCAACATTCGTGGGTCGAAGATTGATTTCCCTCACTTCAATGGTGATGGTCCAACTGGATGGATACATAAGGTAGAACAATACTTTAATATCCATAACACTTTTGATGTCAGCAAAGTCCCACTTGCATCATTTCATTTGGAATGTGAAACCCTTCAATGGTTCTGTCTGTACATCAAGGATCATGAAGAGCCCCAATGGATAGATTTTTGCCAGCTCCTTTTGCACCAATTTGGCCCTAGTGGTTTTGATGAATTCACAAGATCACTCACCAAACTTCATGAGACCGGAACTGTGAGAGAGTATCAAACAGAATTTGAGAAATTAGTCAAGCACACAGAAGGATTTTCTGATGCATTCTACATGATTTTTTTTTATCAGTGGTCTTAAGGATACAATCCAATATGAGGTTAACATGTTCTATCCCAACACAATGATGGAAATCCTAGGGTTGGCTAAGTTGGTGGAGGACAAGATCAAGGCACAGCAAGGCCCCAAATCCACTTTTTTTCCATTCAGAAATATGGTTTCCCAAAGACATCCAATCCCTCCAACTCCTAGATACACTTCTATCAAGCATTTGTCTAAAGCTGAGATGCAGGCACCTAGGGAAAAAAATCTTTATTATAATTGTGATAGGAATATCACCTGGGGAGTTCAATGTACTGAACAAAAGCTCTATCTCTTGGATGTGGTTTCTCCTCCTCCACTTAAAATTTATGAAGCTACTTAGGATCCAGTAGATGATCAGGTCGGCATTCAGCAGTTGCCTATTGACCCTCATTCTCATGATGAACACCCAGAGATATCTCTCCATGCATTAGCCGAAGTCACCACCCCACAAAGCATGCAGGTCAATGGTTTCTTCAAGAAGATTCCTCTTACAATACTCATTGATTCTAGTAGCACCCATAACTTCATTAACCCTCAGATTGCCAAACAAGCTGATAGTTTTGTCCATCCTTGCTCCATCTTTAAAGTCATGGTTGCCAATGGGAGCAGCTTACCTTGCAAAGGAAAGTGTCATAATGTGTCTATCTCTATTGGAGATTATAACTTGCGATCTAAAATGTTTTCCATGCCTTGAGGAGGATATGATGTGATTTTGGGAACTCAATGGTTACGCACACTTGGACCCATCTTATGGGATTTTGTTGAACTGTGGATGCAATTTTCAGTCAATGGGAACAAACACACATTCAATGGCTTACAAACAGGTTCTCTCAGCATCATCCGTTTCCATCGCATGGAAAAGATCCTTCAGGAAAATTCACCTGGTGTCATCGCCGAGCTCCATTTCATTCAGATGCAACCTTCAACAGTTTCAACTATTCCTTTGGATCTTTCATTTCGATGCACCCTTCAGATGCCTGATTTTTCCAAGCTCTTCACTCTTGCGAGTGATGCTTGTGACAATGGACTTGGGGTTTTCCTCTTTCAAGATGATCATCCCATTGCATTCACACACAAATCCCTTTCTGGAAAGAATTTATCCACCTCTACATATGACAAGGAAATGATGACTATTTTGCACACATTATAGAAGTGGTGGCCATCCCTCTTAGAGAATCCTTTCAGCATCAACACTGATCAACAGAGTTTGAAATATTTCCTGGAACAATGGGTCTCATCCCCAACACAACATAAGTGGGTTAGCAAACTCAAGGATTATGACTATAAGAAGGCTCAGGACAATCTTGTGGTGGATGCTTTTTTCAACACATTTGATGCCCATGTTTCTCTTTCAGTTATTTCTATGCCTATTCCAATTTGGTTACACTCTATTCAGCAAGGCTATGTCAATGACTCCTCATTATCTGAAATCATCCAACAGTTGGCTAGTAACCCTTCTATGGTACCATATTCATATTGGGATGGATTTTCTGTGAGATACACGGGTCGTCTGGTGCTTCCCCAGAGGACAGACCTTAAGCATGTGGTCTTTTATGCAGTCAATGCTTCTCCATCGGCAAGGCACTCTAGGTTCATCAAAACATATGAGCTGGTGTGATGTAACTTCTTTTGGAAGGGGGTGCAATGAGAAATTCAACATATGGTTGCCGAACATACTCCTTGTCAACACCACAAGGGTGAAACTACACTCCTTTCTAGATTGCTCGACCCTTTTCCCACCCCTCCAAGGATTTGGACATATATTTTGATGGATTCCATTGAAGGGCTCCCTAAATATTGAGGTAAGATCGTAATATTTGTTGTTGTGCATCGACTCTCCAAATATAGTCATTTTTGTGCTCTCATCCATCAATTTACCACCTATTCAATCGCACAAATTTTTATGCACCAGATATTCCTTCTTCATGGAATCCCTTCTTCTATTGTCTCAGACCACAACATAACTTTTAGAAGTCATTTTCTCCTCACTGACACCAAACTGCATATGAGTTTAGTTTATCACCCACTCATAGATGGTCCGACTACAATCATCAACAAATATTGGGAAACTTATCTTCGTTGTTTCACCTCTGAAGAACAACATCAGTGGGAAAAGTGGCTCCCTCTTACTGAATGGTGGTTCAATAATTCCTACAATACTACATCTAAAATGACTCCATATGAAGCAGTTTATGGTCACGCACCTCCAGTACTCCTTCCATGCACCCCCAACAGTTCACCAATTCACGCAGTTGACATGGTTCTTCGAAAACCGACATCAAATTCTTCACCTCCTGTAGGACAATCTTCACATGGCAAGAGCCTGCCTGAAACAATAGATCGATCAACACCATTCTGAGGGCACTTTTCAAGTTGGTGATATGGTGTTTCTTTGTCTGCAGTCTTACAAGCAATCCTCCCTGAAAGACAAAGGGAATCAAATGATTGCTCCAAAGATCTCTGGCCCATATACAATTCTTCAAAATATTAAGTATGTTGCTTATAAATTGGAATTTCCTCCTTCTTGCATTCAACAAGTGATTGGAACCAACATCAGCGCACAAATTGTTATACCAGAATTAGATAATGAAGGATCCATCATTTTGAAGTTGGAGGCCATCCTCAATAAGCACACTTGTCAGCATCTATCTCAATAAATCACAAAGGCCCTCAATTCAGTGGCACAACATGAAACCAAAGGATGCTACATGGAAACCACTCCTTCAAATTTGGCAACAAATTCCACATCTTAAGCTTTGAGGACAAAGCTTTTCTAAGAGGGACAGGATGTTAATAACCTGTGTCATCCCTCCTCTTTATTTTGTTAGTATATTTTATTGGACGCATACGCTTTGTAAGTCATCCCGTTAGTATGTTGTATTATTCCATATTCATGGGAATTAATAGTTGATGTTGAGTTGTCCAATTAGTATGTTCTATTATCCCACATTCATGGGGAGTAATAGTTGTATAAATTAGACCTAGTATATAACTAAGTGTTAAGGCCAATGAAATCATCGAAGAGTTATTTTGTATTGAGCTTTCTCAAAGAAGGTTGCCCCCTCGAAGTGGCCCGTGATCAATAAAATCTCTTTTGTGCTCCAACATTTCTATTATATCATACATTTTAATTGTTTATTGTAGGAGGTTCTCCACACAAGCTTCTTAACATGAAAAGGCCAAAAAAATCATTAAACATAAAAAGTTGGAGGGGAAATGATATTGTCTCACCTTGGTAGCTATCACATCCCTTTTGAACAGAGCACAGTACATGAATTTATTCATCATTGGTTGGGTTTTTAGTATGACCTTAGTAGTTGTACTCATTATCAAAGATTTCTCCCTCGATCGGTTATGCTTCTAGTCACTATTGAGCCTCTATTGATTCCTCATGTGTCACAAAGTTGTCACATTTTTGAATTTGAGTCTATGCTTCCTAAGTGTCTCCATATTCCTTATTCTCTTGTTTGAAGGAAGTATTTGACCTAATTTGGTCATTCCTCAGTTATGTTGACTCTGCATGTTGTCCATTCTTGATACATTGGTTATCAATTTGTGTATATCTTGTTCTTCTGAGTTCTTCCAAATTATCCAACACTGTTGAGGACCTCGTGTTGGTTGATGGGGGATGCCTTAATGCCCTCCTTCCAGTTTATTTCATTCCATCTACTTCATATGATTTATTCTTGAATAAGGATCTAGAGTCCATTGAGTGCCTTGAGGCTTGCAGTCATCAATGGCAATTCCTCTCACCCTCAATAGATTTGGGAATACATCGATATATCATGATCGATGTATTTTTTCAAGTGTTTGACCTCAACACATCTACTCACACCTGATTGAATGCACTATGTAGCTTGATTCCCATTATCATTATCATTTGGATGTCTCACATTTGTTAATGTTATCCATCAATGACTAGTAACCAGACAAGGTTCCATCATGTTCGACCCTGACACCTTTATTCACATGATGGGACATGTACTGGTAGTGGTTTGTGTAGAAGAACTCAAAGTTTCATGGTATTCATATATGTTACTTCCTTGATCGGAACAATATTTATGAAATTTTAGTTCTTGTGTTAGAGTTCAATGTACCTTCTTATCTACTAGATGTGTTAATTTAGTATGGATACCATACTTCATTATATATTGTGCGTGACGATGAATACTCATGAGATATGTCTATTATGACTATTCATGGCAATTATACTAATATGTATTTGGGAATCTTATGTATGCTTCATATTTGCAGTCATATGTAGTGACTTATCATTGTATTATGCTAACGAGTGGTTGGTTCTTCCACCTGGTTCTTCACTACTCCACTCTTAGGAATATTATAATTTATTCTGGCCATCGTTTACCCTCTAACCTCACACTTTATGGGGAATTTTTTATAGAGTGATTTTCCACACCTGATACATCATGCTTTGATGACATTTCCATGTCCCTATGAAGAATCATTATACCCCATTTACTCATCATTTCCCTGATTCTCTAGTGAAACCCCTTAAGAAACAATTTTGAAGATACATGAGTGTCACAAGTCTACAACTCATGTATACGCAGCTTGCACCATTGTCACCTGTGTTCGTCGAGTTTTGTTCTCAAATATAAAAATAAAAAACATTTGGAGTTTTCCCCATCAAGTAACAAATGACTTGATCCTTGGCCTTCCATATGCCGGGAAATGGTTTGATTCGACCCTCACTTCCGAATGAGAGTCTATATATCGAAGCTATTGTGAAGCATTGAAGGAGGAAAATTTTGGAGAGTAAAGAAAATATAGTGAAATTTTTCCCCATTCAGATATGCTTGAGTATGCATCCCTTTGTCCTTAAGGAATCCGTTAGTTCTCTTTCTCAAGATTGTCATTGTCTTTTGAGCATGTCATTGCATGAATGATTGAAGTGGTGGAGGTCGAGGTGGAGGGATTCAGTTTCTTGGTTCTGACGAGGTGTCGATAATGGTTGTCATTTGTATCTGTGTTTACATTAATAGAAATATTTTTTTCTCATCTAATTTCATGTGTGATTATGAATATTTGTGTCCATGGATGTAATCTCTTTATATACGTGTTTAAATTGAATATGCTATATTAGATACTAACACATTATATATCATGCTTGTATATCTCTTTGTTGTTGAGGATGAAGTGTACGGAAAAGTATTGATCGAGGTCTCAATAGTTGTTATCTTCAAACATCTGGTTGTGGTATGGTTTTTATCACTTAGTGATTAGTTTATTTTATATATATGGCATGCCTAAGAATGGATTGATTTCGAGTGTCATATTGTCTATTGTGGTCCACCCCAAGAGATATGAAGTTTTTCTCCGTAACATAAAAGAAACCAAGAAAGTATATTGGAAGACGTACACACTCAAAAAAATAATTGATTGTATTAAGAACATGATAGTGGGGCCTGACGCTCGACCTTGTCATTTTAGGGCTTTGTTTACTTCCTTAATTGAATATATGCATTACGTTTTAGAAAAAAACATACCAAACTTAGAAGAATATAATTTTGGAGGTATTTTTACCTATTTTCCATGTATATAAGTTATAAATTCTAGAAGGTGATCTGACTACCAATGTTTCATATTTTTACATCATATTCTAAAACATTGTGTAGGTACATCTAAAAATCATTTTAATGGTTGGATTTATGTTTTTTAGGAAGTCCATTGCAACTAAGGCGTCATAAGTCGATATCTTTACCTTACACCAACCCTTAAAGGCCTTATACTTGGGACAATAATACCATCAAGTGGTGGATATAGATGGGAATCTACCAAAAAAAACACTATGTTGAACTAGATTGTAGTACTATTTGCTCAAATTTTTTCTTTGACCTAAGGTCAATGGGAGAGAAGAGATTTAGAAATATGCCCAAAAGTGGGTGACCATCTCAATGAGATATTCCTATAAGTTTCTTGATTCTAAGTAGAGCCAAGATCAACTCCGTGAAGTTCACCAATGCAAAAATAATTGACATAGAGACCCACAATGAACTCAACCTATAATTTTGGAATAAATTTAAGACAAAGGAATATCCATGTTATTGCATGGAGGTTTTTGAAATATGATAAGCCTTTTATCCATCTAATTCTCCATGGATGTAATGTGCACTAGTCCATGGAAAGATATAGTTTTCTCATATTAGGTGGTTAGTTGGTTCTTATGTCAATGAACATTTAAATTGATAGGTATAACTCCCAATTCCATTCTATTCATGGCTAATGCATACATTTATATATTACATATGACGGTTGTGTTTCACCTTCCGCCCAGCCTTTTCGGCTTCCTACATAACAATCTCCCTCTTAATCCAAAGGGGTGTTCGTAAGTCTGAGCATGTTTTTGAATCATTCAAACTTTTCTCGTCCAAGCGCTTTGGTGAAGATGTCTGCAATTTGATCATTTGTGGAACAATGTCGAAGATTGACTGTCTTGGCCTCTACATGATGTCGAATCAAATGATACTTTGTGTTGATGTGTTTGGTTTGATCATGGAATCTAGGATTCTTAGCCAGCTTGATTGCAGAAGTATTGTCGACCAATAATGGAGTGGATTTTTCTTGTTTTTCTTGCAAATCTTCAAGTATCTTCCTAAGCCATACTATTTCTTTCATTGCTTCAGCTGCAGCCACATATTCTGCTTCTATTGTTGAGTCTACCGAAACTGACTGCTTGCGTGATCTCCATGAGACAGATGCTGATCCAAGACTCATAGTGTATCCAGAAGTTGATACTCCTATCTCCTTATCGCCATTAAAATCTAAGTCTGAGTACCCAATAATTTTGAAGTCATCCACTTTAGAGTACTTGAGTCCAACGTCTTGAGTCCCCTTCAAGTATCTTAGAACTCTTTTTGCAGCTGACTAGTGTCCTTCACAAGGATTATGCATGAACCTTGAAAGTATGCCAACAACATAAGAAATATCTGGTCTAGTTGTTGTGAGGCAGATAAGACTTCCTACAAGTTGTCGATACTTGGTCGCATCCTCAAATTCTTTTCCTTCGCTTGATGTGAGCTTCATTTTTTGTTCCATTGGAGTAGAGATAGGGTTGCATTCTGTCATGCAAAATTTGTTTAGTAGTTCTCCAACATATTTTTTCTGAGATAGGAATATGTACTTAGGATGTTGAGTGACTTCAATTCCTAATTAATAGTGGAGATCTCCCATATCTGTCATTTCAAATATCTTTTTCAAATATTTCTTTATGGATGCTATATAGCTCTCATTGTTCCCTGTCATCAAAAGATCATCTACGTACACCACAAGATACACAACAGATCTTCCAACTTTCTTTATAAACAGTGTTGCATCATCAAGATCAAAATGTTCAAAATTTAACTTCAAAAGATGCTCGATTCACTTTTCATACCATGCGTGAGGTGCTTGTTTTAGGCCATACAAGGATTTGACAAGCTTTCATACCTTTTGTTCTTTTCCTTTCACAACAAAGCCTTCTAGCTGAGACATGAAGACATTCTCTTTCAAGTATCCATTCAAGAAAGCAGTCTTCACATCCATTTGATGAAATTTCCACCCTTTCTGAGCAGCTAAAGAGATTAAGGTTCAGATGGTAGCCCATTTTGTTGTAGGAGAAAAAGTTTCTTCATAGTCAATTCCTTCTTTCTGTGCATAGCCTTTTGCTACAAGCCTCGCTTTGTGCTTGTCAAGTGAGCCATCTGATCTGTATTTGTTCTTGTACACCCACTTGCAGCTAATTGGTTTGGTTCCAACTGGAGGGTCAACCAGCTTCCAAGTTCCATTTTTCATGAGTGCATCATACTCATTCTGTATAGCTTATTTCCACTCAACCCAAGTAGAATCTTCTTCAAAGGAAGTTGGTTCAAAATTAGCAGATAAATTAAATTCACAATAAAATGATACATCCATGTCATCACCTGAATTATCTTCTTCTCCTCCATGTCTTTTTGAACTTCTTGTTCCCATCTTTAAAACTTCATCTAGATGGACACTTTCAAGTGTCTTTGTGGCCCATTTAGGAATCTTTCGTGATGGTGCTTCATCATTGATTGAGAGTATTTCAATTCTCTCAATCACATCATCCAGTTGAATCTCTTGATCAGGTGAAGTAGCAGGAACTTCTTCATGCGGGGGAGTTGGTGCTTCATATGGAAATTCCAAAGGTTGATCCAAAATAGGAATCCCCCCTTCAAGGTTTGGAATTTCATATTCATTTTCAGAATAGTTCTTTGTATGAGGATAATTTTCCAAATGATCAAGCTGTCTCTCAATGGACTGGTCATTTTTATTAGTTTCAAGAAAAATGACATCTCTGGAAATAACATATTTCTTGTTTACCTCATCATACAAATGGTATGCCTTGGAGTATTCTTTATACCCCGGGAAAATGCATTTTCTGCTTCGAGCACCAAGCTTGTTTCTTTGCTCCTTTGGAATCAAGGCATAACAGGTGGAACCAAAAAATCTGAGATGCCTGACTGAAGGGAGATGACCAAACCACATTTCATGTGGAGTCTTGTTATCAAGAGCATTTGAGGGACTTCTATTTCTCAAATAGGCTGCACATTTTACTGCATCACCCCAAAACATTAGTTTTACATTCTTGAAAAACATCATTGAGCAAACCATATTCATTATGGTTCTGTTCATTCTTTCTGCTACACCAATTTGTTGAGGATTGTAGGGAACGGTAGTTTGATGTGCAATTCCATGTTGGCGAAGATAATCTCCAAAAGCATTTGACGTGTATTCTTTCCCAATTTTTGATTGTGCTTATTTTTCTATCAATGCATGAAAGTGTTTGAATGTTTGAAATGCTTCTGCTTTTGTCTTTAAACAATAAATCCAACACATTCTTGAGTAGTCATCAACAAAGATCATAAAATACTTATTCCCATGAGCAGAAGGAGTTGGCATTGGGACACATAAATCAGAATGCACTAATTCTAATTTCCTACTTGCTCTGAAATTAGATTCATGGAATGGAAGCTTACTATGTTTCCCTAATATACATGCATCGCATTTGTTCTTCTCTTTGGGAATGGTGGGCAAACCAAATACACCATTGTTTCTCAACAAACGAAGACTATTATAATTTAGATGACCAAATCTTGCATGCCACAATGAACTAGATGACAAATTACCTTCTCCATGCTGAGAGAGGTAGGCATAGTTCTGAACTCTTGCAGATGAACCCTTTAGTTTTAGCAGCTTCCCATCTTCGTATCCAGTAATGATGACTTGGTTGTCAGAGGACTTTCTTATTTCTATGATTCCATCAAACATGTGGATGGAATGGCCTTGCTGTCGAATCTCCACCATGGAAAGAAGGCTTCTCTGCAACTATGGAAGATAAAGAACATTCTTCAACAAGAAATCAAGGAATCCAGGCATCTTCAGCCGAATGGTGCCCATTCCCTTTGGTTTAATACTTGACTTATTTGCAAAGTAAACTATGCCATCTATTGTTTCATTAAGTTCTTCAAAATAGTATTTTCTAAATGTCATGTGTGATGTTGCACCAGTATCAAGCAACCAACAATATTTGTCAGATGAAAGTGAATTCAATTCATTAATTCCAAGATTACAATGTACAACAATACAAGAATCAGAAGATTTACTAGCATCTTGGTCATCTTTCTTCTGGTTATGTTTGTCTTTCATGGAGTCCCACGAAGCCCAACATTGATATGATGTGTGCCCAGTCTTTCCACAACGCTTGCACTTCAAAGCTGATCTTTTGTTGTAGTTGTTTCTACCCCCTCTGCCTCTGAAGTTTCTTCTTCCTCTTCCTCTCTCTTTGCCAGAGAGAGTCGCACCAACTACAGATGTTATAGATTGCATCTTTTGCAACTGCTAGTGTAATTTACAATAATGAACTTAATATGACAAAGAGAATGAGATAATAGAAAAACAAAAACCTTGCAGGTCTACAGCCTTTGCCAAGGTGATTTACAATCTTAATATGCTGTCAAATAAGTTCATAAGCAAATTTTTAGCACTAGAAGAACTGCTTAGCAATACGACAAAGGAAATACCAATGTTTATGAACTGTCACAAAATATAGGGTTTTGAACAGCACCAGTCAACTATCTCAGCGATACGAAAGAAGCAGGTCTAAGTCTCTGCTACTTTTTACAATACAGTCCTTGTAAAATTACAGCTGCACTAGCTAGAAATAATGTCTTAATAAGCTCTATTCACTATGCAGGTATATGTCGTTGCCATAGTATTTACATCAAACTAAAGCAATTTTACAACAGTACAGTTTATATGGTGAGTGCACAAACTTCACAATGACCATATACAATTATGCAGCACTCTTTTTTACAACTTCATATAAAAAATAGAGGTACAACTCACCATACAGTACTGAAGAAGAGAGGTCGCAGAAGCTTTGGTCTTCAAGAGAGAGGTCGCACGAACCCAAAGAGAGAGGTTGCAACTATCTTCTTATTGGAGATAAACTTTCCACAGTGCATCAGCATCCCAGTAGCCACACCACACTTTGAGTGGACACAACAACATTCTCGGGCTCATACAGTAGCCATATCATACATATGAGCAATATTTGCAAAATTTAGGTTTTATGCACTTCTAAGTTCAAGAATCATCGTTCATGAGCTCCAATACAACAATATATATCATTCACTAGAGTATCCATGTTCTTACGGCTCAAACACAATAGTTATTATACCAAAATAATTTCCAGCACCCATAATCAATAGTTACAGGCCTCTCTTATCCAACGCAATCGAAGGATTCACGTGGACATCAATCACAATTGAGCAATTGATCTAGGAATGCAACTAACAAATGGGAATCAACATTAAACTTTATGTATAAAACTAGGTTTTTTGCATTTTCACCAAGCAAATTACCTCTATGCACTGAGCAATACTGTTCCATTCTTCAATCAAATTAAAAGGTGTGATTCTTCAGCCTTCTATCATCATTCTTCAACAAACATAATAACATGATTCCTCACTGCTTCAGTCTTCAATACAATCTCCAGAATAGCTAGGCGGCTTCAATAGCAGAATACGAGCAACTTCATTGTAATGCAGACATAGTAACCAACACCATAGTCTACATACAACACATTAGTAGTCAATCTCCACGCTGGTCTTCACGCTGGTACTCATCAGAGAATGTCTCCACACAGAAGAATGTCTTCACGCAGATAATGTCTTCACTCATCAGAGAATGTCTCCATGCAAATACTCATCACGTCTTCATGTAGAAGAGAATGTCTCCACGCAGATACTCATCACTTGATTACAGAATGAAGATCACTATTTTTTTTCTTTTCTGCGTAAACTCCAGCATTACTCCAATACGAATTCAATCTCCAGCATTAAAAGACAGACAGACGACCATTTTGGCTCATACTCCATGCAAATGTATGAGAGCACAGCTCCACGCACAGGATAGGACATAAACTAGGGTTAAAAGTAGGTTTTGTGCACTTCACGGGAAAAACTAGGGTTTTTGTATGCCCAACGATTACACTCTTAGCAAAATGTGTAACTAATTACCTTCCCGCAAGTGAAAATTTAACGGCATCCTTCTACCCAACACTCTGAGCTCGTAGATTGCAAAATTTTAAACCAGAAAGAGGCCTTACAGTGATGTGTTTGTCTTCCAAATAATTCCACAATGGACCACCAAGAACGCAGTCTTCACGCAGAGGGCGTCCACCAGGTGGAATAACTCCAGTAGCAAGCATATACTCAATGCAGATATAAACTCATAGATCACAGCATAGATTCAAACTTACAGATCATTAATGAACACAGCACTCCACAGTTCTCACCACATAATAAGCAGCACACACAACGGAATGATGAATGGAATGATAAGAAAAGAGAGCATGGTTACAAGTTAGGGTTAGGCAGGTCTCCAAGAGAATAACGCATACAATGTATGCGACTGGCAGACTGATGGAGCAGGCAGAATGCCAGGACTGAAATGCAGCTAGGCAGGAGTTACGGTAGGCAGCTAAGCTCTGATACCACTGATAGGTATAACTCCTGATTCCATTCTATTCATGGCTAATGCATACATTTATATATTACATATGACGGTTGTGTTTCACCTTCTGCCCAGCCTTTTCAACTTCCTACATATCTATTCTGATTTATTTATTTACAATATATAATCCCGACGGATTATATTCTAACATAAACAATCATATGCTTCCTTATATTCAATTTTTTGACGTTTTTACTAATAGTTCCATTTGAGTAGTAAAACCTTATCATGGTAATATGTTTCGATATCTAGGATAATTGACCATGGCCATGATGAGTGGAACCAATGTTGCTATGAAGTGAAGTGGCTGTTGTGTTACTATGCTTTCCAATTAAGTTCCTAAGCTCATCTAAACATTAATGAATTTTAGTTTATGACCCTTATAAAGGGTTATTATAATTCTCATTTGGGTAATAGTTTTAATCCATTGTGATATATATATATATATATAATTTCAAATAAAATCTAGAAGGAAATGAAAAAGCTTGTCCTTGCAAAGCGCTTGTTGCCAATGATGGAAGCATCCCTCCTATTTTTCTTGTCAAAAAGCACGTAGTACTTTGAGAGATGAAATAGTAAGGTTGAAGTGGCTTGAGGAAGAAACATAAAATAATAAACATTTTTAATTTATTTTTTACAGAGCGGCGTGTATATTTTTTTTTCCATAAAGAAGCAAAGTTCTATTTCGATTACGAAAACAATATATACAAAAAAACCCTGACCAGAGGAGGTCTTAGGTGGTGAAGCCACCACCCAAGCCTCTAAAAAACAAAGGTCTGTCCAAGAAAAAAAGAACTGAAACTATTCAATACTGTAGGACTATCATAGTAACTAGTGTTTGACATAATTACAGGGTACATTTTCAAAAATATATAGAGAGATAATCAAACTACAAAACTATGACAAAAAAAACTTGAAACAATAGTTCATTTTTGCAAATGTTCTAAGAATGCTTCAAGAGGGAGGGTTTTCCTCAATGATGGGACATCGTCATCCTTTTTCATGCGAAATGTTGGTCATGGTGGTAGTAGTAGCCAAAGCAGTGTGATGCGGCTCAGTGTCCTTGGCTTCAATGTCATTCATGCATTTGAACAGAGGCTCCATGGTCGAAGAAATGGGGAAAGGAGGGGCTCGTGGAGCTGAAACTGTGCTAGCATCCCGCTACCTACCCACAGTAGCACTCCCACTACTATCGTCCCCAAGGCCAACATGCCTTGCTTTTCCCACCATGCAGTTCCATGCAAATGTGTTGTGCAGGTCTTGGAGCTGAGTGTCAATTTCCACCATTTTAGCTTTGACAGCAAGAACAATATCATGAGTAGCCAACCAATTACTAAGCATGTCTTTCATGAAATTTCCCAATATGTTTTAAACAAGCTAGTAATGGTTAATTTGGCTTCCTCCCTACCCAAAAGCGAGCCTTTGGCTAACGAACCTTCCTCCATAGTCTTCAATAAGGATGTAGACCAGTTTGGAAATGTGGTTTTCATAACCCTCTTCAGTCTGCAGACTAAAATATCTCTAGGATTTTCCCCTACCCTTGTTGGCCCGTCGAGGTGTTCCCCGTTTCCTAGACATGTTCAACTAGAGGCGCGACAGAGAGGGCCAAACTGTGCACAGAAAGAGAGAAGGGTGGTGGGATCTTCCCACGTCATTGGAACTTGTGAAAAAACTACTGAATTGTAGACTGACAAACTCAGTAGGAATTCCAAACCAAGTCGAAAGAGCGCCACCCTAAGGCTGAAACCAGGCTTCAAAACTTTCAAAAGACACAAGCTGAAACAAAGAAGTGCCAAAAACCATGGCAACATGAATCAAATCACCACCCTGACCAAACCTTGTACCAGTGTTTTCTCACATTGAATTCATCTACTCCGCCATGAAATCTCAGGAGGAGGACAGGGTGTTGCCACCATAGGTCACAGGCTTGAAAATGACCGCCTTCTTCTTCCACACGTGAGAAGAAGGTTGAGAAGGTAGGGTGACGAAGTTGATTGATGTCCCAGTTGCATGCAGGCTGCCACGCGGGAGGTGCTTGTACCGAGGCACTGCACGCCAATTATTCATCGCACTGGCACCTACATCTGAGGGAAACATGTATATGTTTCTAATGTATAAATATTTAGAAATATGTGTATATTATTTTCGAATTAAAATATTGATGTGGTAACTTATTCTATAGGGTGATAATGGTTTCTCTCAAACTTTAATTCGAACCAAATATGTTTAAACAAAAATGGTGTTAAAAAAAACTGCACATTCTGGTTGCAATAAGAAATGGAAGCAACTCTATATGTTAGCCAATTGTTTTGAATTTTTATATTAACCTATGTCCTAAAAATGTTTTGAAGATCATTAATTTCCAACAAATAATCAAATAAAAAATCAATTAGATTAAAAAGGTAAAGTGATACAAAATCATTTAAATATGTATCTTAAAGTATAAGAAACATTTCTAATAGAAACTATAGGGATTAAGTTTAATGATTGATGATATGCATTTGTTTTTTTGCCATTTTTTTTCAGCCAATTGAAATTCCGACATTTCACTTTTGACTTGTTGGAATTGCATAATCATGGTGCTCCAGGGTAATCAAGCTAGCTGAATCCATTTTCACAATCAAAATTGCAAATTTGAAGAAAAAGAAATCTCAATTTTAACAAAAATGACATTGCTATATTGAGAAACAAATTGCTAAAAAAATGCAAATCGTCCACCATTTAGCTTACTCTCAAAATATGTATACACTTGTACTTTTACCATGCATATATAAGCTAGTAAACTTGAGGATAAATGACACAAATTTACTTAAAAATATACAACAACAAATGATTTATTAGAGGGATAAAAAACAGAGGTATAATTTTATGTATTGATTTATTTTGATAATTTTTTTATAATGTTATAGTTATCATGGTTTTATCTACATTTTTCTATTATTCTAATTTTATAATTTTTTGAACTTTATTTTCTGAAATTTACATAATTACTTTTAAGAGTGACTTAAGAAGTGGACAAACTAAACTTTTATATTGGATTTCTTTTCCCTTACTTTATTGATTTAGTTTAAAATGGGTCAAAACATTCCAATTGAAAAATTCATGGTCAAAGTTTCCATATTGATTTTATCTATTGATTTAGTTTACAATGGGTCAAAACATTTCAATTGAAAAGTTCATGGTCAAAGTTTCCATAAAGACCGGCACTAATAATTTCCACTAAATTATTTAAGGTTAATAAGTGGACAAACTCAACCATTCTACCTTGGGTTTCTCTTATACTGTTAAATAATTTTCTCCCTTATTTTAGCGAGTTAATAAATAGACAACCTCAATTTTTTATAATAGGTGTTGTTTTTTTTAATTTTTAATAGAAAATATGTTACAATATGAAAAAAAATCTATTTTGTTTTGGATGTCTCCCGAGAAAGATATAAGAAAAGAAATCGTGTATGGTAGTTTCATGAGTAAGATATAAGAAAAGAATCGTATATAGAGTTTCAAAGCACATGCCTCTTTGAGTTGTATGCATATATGGAAGTTTCAAAACACATGCTTCTTTGAATTTTATGCATACTGGTTATCATTGCCAAGAGTCAATTCGTTTGTCCCAGATTTGGAGGGCTCTTTCAGGTGACTTCATTGAAAGATATGAGGAGTGTCACGCCCTAGAAGCTGGTGTAATTTAAGCCAAACTTGAAAGCTTGGTTTATTGTTCATTTTGCAGTATTCTCTGTGAATACCCAAAATGAACAATAAACCAATTTTAAGTTTGGCTTCACTTACCGCTTCTGGGCATGGCATTCATTATATATTTCAATGACCTCCTTTGAAAAAGCCCTCCGAATCTGGGACAAACGAATTGACTCTGGGCAATTATAACCAGTATGCATACAATTCAAAGAGGCATGTGCTTTGAAACTTCTATATATTATTTCTTTTACCTGCCTTTGTAGATGTCCAAAAGTAAAATCGATGTCTTTTTTCACATTGTATTAAAAATTCAGAAAAGCAGCATTTACATTCGGTTTGTATATGGTAAAGAGCATGTGTTTTCTCTTACGAAGTCATAGGTTCAAATCTAGAAAGTAATTTATATATATCTCTAATTACCGATATCACAGATTCAAATCTAAAAAGATATTATATATATACCACTATTCAACAGTTAACAGTTAAATCACTGAAAAATAAAGACTATAAACTACAGAACCACTTGAACCACTTTTAGAGCGAGTACTCATGGTCCTCTTTCTTGCCATTCCTATGACCATGGGAGATCCTTATGAATTCCTGTGCATCATCCTCTAGAAAGCATTTTCATGTTGAATGTTTCTGCATATTGTCCTCCTGCTTGTCGTTCACATGAGCTGTACATATATAGATACTCAAGCCCCCTGGGTCAAGCCTTTCTCGTCCGAGCCAGTCCCAAGTAATTACGAAGTTAACAATGAATCTTATGAGAATGGTTTCCCAGGTCCTGCGCCATATTTAATATTACCAGCGCTTCTCGGCGAATGGTGCAGACATTTATAGCCTAGTCGAATGGTGCGGGCATTTACAGCATTTAATATTATGTTTGGAGCTATTACTTGGACGTTATCGCTTCACTTTCTAACTATTTGTTTCGTTCGTCTTCCAATACAGGACGTGAATCGCCTCACGAGAGTGGTAAGGACGCACCGGTTGATATTCTGCCAAAATCTTGAACAGCAACTGAAGCTGGTCAAAGATTGGCTGGCTGCGATGGATGCAGTCGGGATGTTTTTATTTTGAATTATTTCTAATAGTGTAGTTGTGATATGGCTCCATTTTGATTTTCCTTTCGAATGTTTTGCTTTCCAGGTAGGAGCCACGTAAACGTAATGGTCGGTTGATAGTCTCATGGTGGAATCCTTTTTACTTTAATAAAATATTAGTTTCTGGTTACAAGCATGTACTTAGTTTTTTTATTGTATTGTGGTTTAAATGTAATGAGAAAATATGCTTTTAGTATTTTTTTAGTATTTTGTGTTATCGAGGTAAAAGGTCCATTTTATAGTTTAGTAGGAAGAGATGTGTAAGTTTTTTCTGTGTTCATCTTAGAACTCGCATGTATCCTTTATAAGAAATAATAAAATGGGGTTTGCAGATTTGATTTCTTTCAACACTTATAAATCCTTTTTAAGATGAATTTATTCTTGTAATAAGAGAATTTATTTTAGTTCACAAAATTTGTTTATTTTCTATCTATGTATAGTTATCTAGCATGCAACTATGTTTGAATATGTAATATATTTATGTGGTGTTGTTGGACAATTTGGTTGTAGTCTTCTCCTTATTTAATTATAATAATGTTATTTTTATGATTTTTGTTTATAATTCTAAATTAGTAGTTATCTCAAAAGATGTAAACTAATGTTAAAAAGGAAAAAAATACGAAATAAAGTAAAAGTGAAAATGGGGTGGTAAAACAAATGCCATAAAAAACTTGCTCTATAGTTTTGATGGTTGAATTTTTTTTTTTATGAAGTATGATGTTAATTTATTTGGAATCTTTTGGTTTGATTTTAAAATTTTGCTTTTTAAACAAGTTTGATTATAATTCTATTTTTCATTGTTGCTTGGAAAAATAGATTTATATTTTGATCCCTTTACTTAGCTACTACATGTGGAAATTTTGACTTTAGGAAATCTCATTTATCCTCCAAACCATCAGTGAAATTAAATTAAATTTTATTTTGATATAGGGATTCAATGATTCCTTGTTAATTTGGAAGTGTGCATTTGAGATATCTTTATATGATCATTTTCTAAAATATATAGCACAATATTAGTTTTTTTTCTACATTCTAATGCCAATGTAGAGAAGCTTTGACTTTTCACTTATTGTGACAAAATTATTGATAAAATAAAATTAGATGGTTTTTGTTTGTTGCTTGGTTTGCTTTACAATAATTATATTTTCATTCTTTATGTGTTAAGACATTAATAAATCGTATAAATAAGGAAGTTCAAACTAATCTATCTTTTATATGGATTTCATGGTCTACTAGAACATCATCATTATAAATTCTATATTATTTACTATATAAAATTTCTATTATAATAATCAAAATTTAATTAATATTTTTTAATGAACTTGATAAAGTCATTCCAAAAAATTCAATTATCTTTATAAACGCTTAAACCTTTGATAAATAAAGTTGGCAATTCTGAAAGTCGCCTTGAGCCTCACACAAACTCTATAAAAAGGATTGTCACCATTTAAATTAGTTTCCACTATAGTTATGATCATTATTATGGATATTTAGTTTATTTTACTTGATAAATTCAAGTCAATGTCTATTTCTGAAAAGTAATTAAAATATATTTATTAGTCCTTTCCTTGAGGCTTGCAGGATCTCTATAAAAAGGATTGCCACCATTTAAATTAGTTTCCAAGAAAATTAATTCAAAATTTAATTATTTATCCTAAGTTTTATTTTCAAAGTATGACAAACCCTTTTTAATCCACCAATGAAGCAATTCATCATCTTAATAAAATTATGACAAACCTTTTTTATCCACCAATGGAGCAACTCATCATCTTATTTTGGGCTCATATCAAGGTTAAGTGTCCCTTGTGCCTAAAATTTTCAGGATAAAAATAAGTTTGTTAAATGATTTTTATGAAACCAAGCAATGCTAAGCAATACTAGAAATTAGTCTAGCATTACCTTTGACATTAAATGTTATGATACAAATAATAGTATGGATTACATGAAGCATGGTTGTTTATGTTGCATGATGGATATGTGTGCATGTTCTAGTAATGTTGGTAGTTGCACCACCATATAACACATGCTTCACATTCTCCAATACTTGGAACTGCCTGCCACATCTTGCCTAGAAATGCCACTTATATTGCTTCCAGATATCCTAGCTTAGATGATGAACTCGAGGGGGAAAGAACTAGCCTAGATGAAAATAAGAGCTTGGAAGGAAAATAAGAAAAATTTGCTCCTACACCAACCATGAGTGATGTAGCAGGGCAGAAGTAATTATTTCCTTGTGACCCCCATGATTTTTTGGAGAAAAATTCTTAGGTGTAGCATGGCTGAAGAAATTCTTGAGTTTGGGTGACAATGGTGTTTCTTTTGGAGAAAGAGATTCACATTACTAATGATCAAAACCCAAGAGCCTAAGGATCATGTAACTACTTTTATGAAATGCTTCATTAAGATTTAAAACAATACATATGTTTCTAAGGTTGAAATAAATCTTAACTAACACAGGAACATATAGAACAACGGAATTATGATCCAAATGTTTTTAGGAGGTTGAAATAAATCACATAGGAACTTACAGAATAATGGAATTTCACCAGGAATGTCTAGAAAGGAATAGTCCTCTATAACATATTTGCACTCCATGGAAAGAAGAGTCATGATGTACTACATTCTTTACTAATGATCATGATATATCACATTTTTTACCAACATTGTTGTTGTTGTTGCATCATCTAAAGATACCACCATTAAGTCACCATTAGGCCTCTCAGTGGTGTCAAATCCCCATGGTTTTCTACCCATTCAAAATCAAGATCAAGCACCATCAATATTTTTTTAAGAAAGACACATTTTCAAATTTGTGAGCGTAAGAAAAATATTCATGATGAGAAATGTACCCACTTCATCATTACAAAGGACACTTTTAGGACATTTGAATGCTTGATGTAGATGAAAGAATTTGTCACCACAACAATGAATGAATTGAATTACTTGGAGGATGAAAGAAAATTTTTGTGCAAACCTTGAGGGAGAATGCGATTGAATTTTTTTGGCCTTGTAAGAAAACAAAAAATGAAAAGAAAAACAAGATAATAAGTAAAAATAAATGGGAGACGTTGTCATATGCTACAATCACCTTGACCTAAAACGAACCAAGGAACCGTTAAAGCTATAAGGGGCTTTGTAATGTTTCCTTAGAGGTGTTGCAAGACATTACATATCCACACCATTTAGAAAATGTATCAAGTGCTCCCTTGTTCCAGGCATCATTTAATAATAGAATTGGATCCTTCTCACTACATCCCTCCATTGTTTGCACACAACTTTGAGCTAAAGATGTAATTGATACGTCACTCTAAGTAAGGACATTCAAATGATGTCATCTAGAAGATCGACCTGCATATCATGATATTGGGTTTTAACAGAATAAAACAAGAGGTGAAGAATGGAGAGTTACACAAATATTTTTTTAGAATTTACAAAGATCATTATATTGTTATAATCTTATAAGAAAACTATAAAAAATTATTCTTTGCCTTGTTGTACGAGAGTAGTGATTTGAAGGCTTCTATATATTCTTTTCCCTTTCCTAATAAGCATTGGTCTCCTCTTCATTCCAATGCATTTGTATACATTGCTTCACCAAGTATCAGTTACCAGAAGAAGATGTAATCCCTTTCCCATTGTATTCACTTTTCTTCATGAGGGGCATTCTAGGATGGCATCATAATGAGGAAAGTTTGGTAAGGTGGTTTTGGCGGAAACCATGTTAGATAATAATGTATAAATGATTAGAATAGAGTCACCACATTGCTGGAGGAAGAGATGCAGATTCATTTTCAATCTTGTTCTTTTTCCCCTTTAGAATTTCTGAGCCATCCCTGTCATAAAGATTAGGTTGGTGCATCAGGAACTATATTCTCAACAAATCCTTTCTCAATTAAGAAGAGGTATTTTTCAAATTCACCAGAGGATTCAGATATTTTTCAAAACAAAGGTATTTTTTTATTGAATTCATATTTCAGCAGCTATGACCAATTTCTTTCCTGAAAATTATCTGAACGAAACTTCTAATCTTGACAATGACAATTATCTTGATTGGGAATTCAATATATTAACTATCCTTGAAGCACTAAATGTCTGGACTATAGTCAAAGGAGACGAAGCCAATCCCATAGGTGCTACTCTTGCAGACTAGGAGAAACGAGAAACGAAGGAAAAAGTATTGTTGTGGCTGTCTGTCAAAGACAACATAATCCTGCACATCAGAGATTGTAAAACTTCCAAGGAGACATGGGACATCTTGAAAGGTTTGTATGAAACTACAAACTCCAATAGAATTTTGTTTCTAAAGACTAAGTATTGTCCATAAAAATGGTTGCAAAAGAGAATATCACTAGCTATGTTTCCCATATTAAGGATTTATGTGATCAGTTAAGTGCAATTGGTGATACTGTTTCAAAGACTGACATGGTAACTATTACATTAAAAGGTTTAATTAGAGATTATCATGTCTTTATTTCAAGTGTAGGAGGTAGACCATTGCCACCTACATTTAATGAGTTAACATGGATTCTTCTACAAGAAGAAGAAAGGATGAAAGTGTTTGATATGGACTCTCAATATTCATAAGTGGCATTAATGGCAAAAGGAAAACAACCATACATGGGAAAGACATGGGACAGAAATAGAATAGGCAAGTAATTTCAGCCAAGAAACAGAGGTATGACTCACTAAAAATCTGATTCCCATGATAAGAAAAATGAGGGTTGTTTTTACTGTGGCAAACCTGGTAATCATGCTAAAGACTGTTATAAAAGGAAAGCTAATGAATCCAAATAGAAGTTTAGAAAACATAATGGAAATTATGTGACAATTGAAACATCCACCAATGAAAGTTTTTAGAATTTAAAGTTGTTTATTTCAGAAGCTGCATTGTCTACAGAAACTGATGATGAAAATACATGGTTCATAGATTCAGGTGCCTCAGCCCATATGTCTTGTGTGAAAGAGTGGTTTGATAAATATCTGAGAGTAAAGATGAAACACACATATATTTAGGAGATAATAGATCTCATAAGATTTAGGGATATGGAAAATATGTGTGAATTTTCCTAATGGCCAAAACAGACAGATTCATGATGTGTTGTATGTTCCAGGTATCAAAAAGAATTTGATTTTTGTTTCAGCAATAACTGATAAAAATATGAAAGTAGAATTTATGTAGTTTCATTGTATTGTGAAGGATATTCAGAATCATTACAAAATCATATCCATAGGTACAAGAATTGGAACACTTTATAAGCTTGATGTCACAAAGTCCAATCATCATGCATTGACATCTACTACAATGACAATTGAAGAGCTATGGCATCGCATGTAGGGACATCTTAATCAAAATGACTTATTTCTACTTCAAAAGAAGTTGATGGTTGAAGGGATTCATGTTTTGAAATATAATCATATAGAATGTGAAGCTTGTGCACTAGGTAAGCAACATAGGGAAGAATTTCCAGTGCATAAAGAGAAGAAACAGAAAGAGATAATTGAATTAATACATACTGATGTCTGTGGTCCCATGCAAACCTTATCACTTGGTGGTACGAGGTATTTTATTATATTTGTTGATGATAAATCAAGGTTTACTTGGATTTATTTTATAAGGAAAAAGAGTGATGTATTTGAATATTTTAAAGAATTCAAAAATATCATGGAAAAGAAAACAGGTAAATGCATCAAGATACTCAGATATGATCAAGGTGGAGAATACACCTCAAGAGCTTTTGAAATCTACTGCAAGAACAATGGGATCATTCAGCAATTCACAGTGCCTTCTACACCACAGCAAAGTGTTGTAGCAGAAAGGAGGAACATGAAATTAGTGGAATGTGCTCGCAGGATGTTAAAAGGTAAAAATATCTGTAATGGATTTCGAGCAAAAGCCATTAGCACTGTTGTTTACGTAAAGAATAGAAGTCCAACTAATATTCTAAATTCAAAAATGTGATCCAAATTTTGGGGGGCATATGGTATAAATTCGAATCTATTTGTCATAAAAGCATTAAATGGAGAGGCCACCCTCTCTCAATCATTATAAAAGTAATGGAGAGGCCACCCTCTCTCAATCATTATAAAATCAATGGAGAGTCCACCCTCTCTCATCCATGGTAACTGACAATCCATGGTTTTGTTCCATGGTATGGCTTCAAGGCACATTGCTCCTCTCTCATCCATGGTATTTCACAACCCATGGTATTGCCCCAAGGCACATTGTAATAATGTTATAAAAAGGATCTATGCCTTCTCAATAAATCATTGAAGGATTTTTTACATCCTCCACTTCTCTTATTCTATTGTGTTATTGGGTTACTCATTCTGAGTGTCTTTCTTAGTATGGTTTGAGAGGTGAGGCTAAAAAAACTCTCTTTGAGCCTCACTCCTCCGTGTGGGCTATTTACTCTATGTATGTTACTCTATGCATCAAATGATAACATTTTACAAGTTTACTCCACTCCTCTCTCGGCATCCAAGCCTTCTAGGTCTCAGCCCCCAAGATTTGGATCATTGGTATCAAAGAAGGTGCGCTCTCCATGAGAATGAGGGTTTGAGCATAGTTTGGGTTCAATGATCTGCAGAGATTTTCAGCCTCCTTTTGGCACACTCAGAGTCCATTTCTGGGCCATACACTATAAGAATTACAGTTGGTCCTCAGGAAATACTGGATATCTAAGTTTTAAGAGGAAGTTCCATGATCTCTACAACATTCAATTTTGCTTTGCAAACCCTTGGCAATATATGAACTGAAGATCAACAAGTCTCCACAAATTCAAACTGATACTGCCACTTGCAAAGATAGTTTTATAAAATCATCTAATCTCATTGGAAAGATATTTTTTTCATCTAAAATGGGTATTTTTCGGCTTCTCATTTACCTTCCTAGTTTGTGAGATATGCTTGTTTGAAACAACCTATGTGTGGACACAGTGTGACCTCACATACAACAACTTCAAACAAGTACTATAGAATCTACAAAACACATCATAGGCTCTACCATATCTCATTGGAAATATATTTTTGTTAGCTAAAATGGTTATTTCATGGTTTTTCATTTGGATCTTTGGTTTGAGAGATATCATCCATTGAAGCAACATATATCTGCAAAACCAGTGCACGTGCGTCCCTTGAGCTTCGGAAACCATTTTATCACTCCTTGGGCCACCACAGAGGAAGTATGTTGTATGGATGGAAAGGTCTCTTCAATATCTCAAATGGGTCTTCAACAGAATTCAATTTCATCACCTGCATCAAAATATATGAATGGATTTGCACTGAGACATCAACCTCACCAAAGACCATTTTTTTTTACTTTTATGAAATTCTATTGTAATCATGGTTATGGGTCAACCACATAAAACCCATGATTATGTATTGTAATCATGGTTAGGGGTCAAACACACAAAACCCATAGTTATGGTTATGGGTCAACAACACAAAACCCATGGTTAGGGGTCAACCACAAAAAACCCATGGTTAAGGGTCAACCACACAAAACCCACGGTTATGGGTTAACCACATAAAATCCTTCTCTTCATTGGCAATTGACACATTGTAATCATGGGTCTCTTTTTAGCATGAAATGATGGGGACCATCATTTTCTAAAGGGGGAAGAATAATCTGGATTTAGGGGGCATATGGTCTAAATTTGGATCTATTTGTCATAAAAGCATTAAATGGAGAGGCCACCCTCTTTTAATCATTATAAAAGCAATGGAGAGGCCACCCTCTCTCATCCATGGTAATTGACAATCCATGGTTTTGTTCCATGGTATGGAAGGCACATTGCACCTCTTTCATCCATGGTATTTTTCCAAGAACACATATTTCATTAAATTTGTAATTATTTAGTGGATCTAGAATTTAGAACTTCCGCTAGATTGAGTTCTTTCAAAATGATGAAAGTCATAGCCTTTGAATCCTTACATAATTTATATTAATATTATTTATAGTTTGTATTTAATATTAAGTTGATTAAATTATTTTATGACATAATACCAACATTGTATTTATTACTACAACAATTATAAATATTTCCATAGTAATTATTTTTGTCTTCGCTGAGTATGTTGTTTTATTTTTGGAAGTTGTCACCACTTATAATGAAAATGAGAAAATATTTTATGACTTTAAAGTCTAAGTTTCACCCTTGTAATGATTAAAATAAATTATGAATTAAAATGTCAACATAATTTATTACTGTTGTTGTTGGTAGTGGTAGTGTATAAAAAACTAAGTTGGTGAATGTTTACTTTATGAATAATAGATTAACATGAGAAATTTCTTACCTATAAATTTATTTAATGATATTGATGTTAGTAAAGCCTCTTTTATTTATTAATATTAATTATTTTAACAATCAAAATCAATTAAGAACTAGATTAGCATTAGTGCAGTACAGTTTCATTTTTTTCATATACAAGAGGAAAGGGTTTCATATTCAAGAGGAAAGGGGGAAAACTAACTTAACTAATTATTGCAAGTGTTCATTATTTATTTATGAAGTAGTTCAGCAATGTGTTTAATTGAAAAGAGCATATTTATAGTGAAAATATAGATATCTTACAATATTTACATTATCATTAATATTTTATAGCATTTATTAATTTATGTTAGGGCACGAAGGAATCGAACCACCATCGTCCTACGTGTAATGCAGGTGCTCTTCCATTGAGCTAGCACCCTTTACGACATGAGGGGAGAGGGACTATGTTAACACCTAGATTACACCTTTCTAATTCTCTATGACAAATCAAAATGATGAAAGTCCTAGAATTTGATTCATTACATAATTTCTATTAATATTATCTATAGTTTGTATTAAATGGTAAGTTGATTAAGTTTATGTAATGAAATTAATATTGTATATGTTACTATGATTAAGTAATTGAATTATAATTTGATATGGTAACTAGTACATTGTTGGTGTTGAGTTCCTGTACTAGTAGAAGGTTGGCACAATTTTAGAATGACCCATTTAAAAACTATTTAATGACATAATACAAATGTTTTTGTTACTATAACAATTTTAATTCCCAACACAACAAGTAATATTGTATGTGTTGAATATCATGTTGTAATATATTAGAATGTTGGAAACATTTTACAAGTGACAAGAAAATCTATTATATATTAAGAGTTACTATGCTAAGTTTATTATTTTAAAGATCAAAATCAATTATACATTAAAATAGAAATATAATTTATTCATTTTACTATTATTTATAGTTTCTAATAAAAGTGAAGTTGATCAATGATTATATCATGAAAAATAGATGGTAGAAGATTTTTTTACATATTATTATTAAAGTTATTTAATGACATTAATAATGAATGTTTGTTGCTATTATTATCTTGGAATTTCATTTAATTGCGATTATGTTAACTAATGTGTCTAGGTTGAATTACCATAGTAAGTTTAAGCCTTTTTGAGTATGATGTTTTATTTTTGGAAAAGTTGGCACCACTTGATAGTGTACAAGAAAAAATATTTTATGACTTGGAGTAAAATAGGTTTTATCTTAGATATGATTAAAATAAATTATGAATTAGAATAGAGATATAATTCTTTTATTATTATTGTTGGTGGTGGTAGTGTATTAAAAACTAAGTTAATAAATGTTGATTTTATGAATAATAGAATTGTGTGAGAAATTTTACCGATAAATGTATTTAATGATATACTTTGATTATCATTAATATTTATATTTATGTAATAAAAAAAAGTCACCAATATTTTACTAGTGAATTATTAATAATTTGTGTAATAAATTTCTTACATAATATAAAGTTATTTAACAATATATTAATATTGTGTTGTGACTATTATTAACTTTTGTAGTATTGACATTAAATATTAATACTTGGCTATTGATTTTTGGGATTAAGCTATGTGAAAGCTTTTCAAACCATACTGAATTTTACATTGTTCCCCCGACGATCATGGGTGGAGTGCTCACTTGAAATATTGGTTTGAAAAACTCACTGCCAACTTAATCTAGAAAATCATTCACAATGATGACAAACTATGAAAGCCCCTACTCTAGAAATGTTACTACTTTGTCTTTGTTGAATATAATATATCGCACTAATACAAAGTTCGCACCACTTTAAAGTCAATATAAGAAAATATAATATTAATTATAATGCAATGGAATAGAACCATTTATAACAATTATAATAACAAATAATAGGGGAAAGTCACTTCAAACCTTATTGCAAGTGCCTTACATTTATTCACATAGGAAGTCTAGAAGATGTTTTAAGGTTCATTATTGAATATGATCATGCACATTTGATATAGTGACATGTTGATTTTATGTAAAAAACAAATTGAAAAGTTAAAAATTGAATGGTGTTATCTAATTCACATAGAGTACCATCACATGAATTAACTTAGAAGTTGAACCAAAATTTTCATATTAGTAAATAATATAAAATTCCTCAAAAAAGGATTCAAGAGAATATTTAATATACAACAAACATTGGAAAGTGCTTCTTCTTGTATATTAATAACTTGTTCAAAGAGAAAATTGCATTCATATATCATATCCATCCAATCTCCTTATATTCAGTGAAGCAAATCAATTACAACTTGTACACCACATTTATTTATCGTCGTCTTCATAGCAAATACTTAGCTGTGAATTTATACATTTTATGTCACTTGAAAAAAATTTAAATTTTTATGAATTTTTGGGATATTATAGCTCTCAAGTTGTAGTAGTGTGCCTTTATGGGCCAATAAAATCAACTAACATAAGAGGGGTAACCTCTGATTGAACTCAGACCAACATAGAAAATTAAAAATTTCTATGTATGGTATGTTGGATGACTTTGGCTAAGTCTATCTGATACGTCGGATGCCTTCACTAGAAGAGAGTTTATGTAGTGGCTAGAATGACCGAAGGGAGGTACAACGGTGGTGTTGTTCCCTTCTTTCCTCCGACATGGTGGAGGAAAATCCAAGAACCTTCCGATGTGGCGGAGAATTTGGTAGGTGTAAGTTTGATTTCGAGCTGCTATAGTAGCTGCGACAGAATCCTTGTACACTCTAGATTTTGAGTAAATAGAGTTTTGAAGTAATTCCTTTGAAAGTGGGTTTCTTGAACTTCCACTCTCATAAAGAAAATCACATACATATCAAGGTGTGGGCCTTCAAGGTCCCTCAAGTGCTTTGCAAGAGATGTAATTGTTAAGTGTGATCCCATGTGTAAAAATGGTAGGGAGAAATGACCAAAACCTCCTCTCTTATGCCCATGTGTTAGCATACATGTCAAGGACAAACCAAAGTTTGTTCCTACAACAGATTTTGATTTGACACGTAATATTGGGATTGAATTCTTTGTTTTGTCCATTTTATCATGGATAATGCTCAAGTATTCCTTTGGATATCGCTCTAAGATAATTTTGTGGGCATAGTAGTAGTATCTTCCACACATAACAATCTTGTTATGTTTCTTCAATCTAGCTCGTTCCTTTTCTTCCAGCTTTTTTGTAGTCTTTGTCTTCATCTGTGCTTCAACACAATACATTCACTACATTTACTAAAGTTAGTGTTCTTTGAGAATGCCACATATGGAAAATGAGTATTCCAAATCTTGCTCATTATTGGTTGTGATATTGATGGAAAATTGAGCTCTTGAAGAGCCTCATTGATCTCTTTTAACAAATAAATCTGGGTGTACATTGATGGAAGCAATCTTAAAGGAGCAAGTGTTCCATCTTCTTCAACTTGTCATGTTTGGTTTGGTTAAAAATACAAATTATCGATTACAATTTTGTGTAATATTTATATGGCTGCCATAGTGTGTGCATGTGATTTGGATTTGTTGGTGTTACCATGAATTCCTTTGACATGTCCTTGTTGGAAATTATGTTGGTAACTATAGAAGGTGATTTGAGGAATATTATGTATCTTGTACCATGCTTTCTTCCAAATAATATCTCCATTAAACCTCATGTCCTTTCCTTGGGTGCCTCCTTGAAATTTTCATTCACCCTTAAAATCTCACCTTCATTGTCCACCAACATATTTATTGGCCATCTAACCAAACAATGTATAGAATTATCCCTAATCCTACATCTTTCATAATTTCTATCTATCTCTTCCACAAAAACACCAAATTCCTTTTCACCTAACATTTCACCCTCAAACATGTCATCCTCACTGACATTAACTATGATCCCTTTGGAAATGCATGTGCTTGTTCCCATGCATTCATGTGTAATAGAAAAAATTTTACATGTGAATGTAAGCATATATTTGGGAGTATTTACTGGATGATCATGACAATGAAGTTCCAAATATGATTCTGGCCAAATCTCATAAGATCTCAATGCACCCCCTAGTTTATTTTCAAATCTTGTTTGATGTGGAAAAAGAGCATCATGTTTTAACACCTTCTCAATGTTAACCACTATGGATCCTTTATTTACCATCCTTTCATGCACCTTATGACCAATATTTGTATTGAATATGGAGCCTTCACCCACCTTCACTCCACATTAGAAAATATCTACCTTGTCTCCAATAGAAAATGTAGAAAATACATTTGCACCTATATAGAAAATTAAACTAATCTTAGTATTTGCTAAAAGAAAACAAGCAATGTACTATCAAAAACACTTAACATGTGCTTCAAGATTTTAATTTGCCTTTGTTATGCCTCAAATATATGATCTTCCATGGATGAAATTCCCCTTCATCAACATTTTCCACAATCAAATGTGGTTCAATGACATCAATTATCAAAACCATAACATATCCTACATCAAGCCTTTCTCCACCATAATGAGTTGTAGTCTCTATAGATTCAACCCTTCCTAGTCCAATAACTTGACCATTAATTAGGAGGTCAACATAGTCCCCTCTTGTCAAAATTATATTTTCCATTGTAACTCCTCCCAATTTATGTAACACATTTGAATTGTAGTTTGTAATTAAGGTTAAACCATATGAATTGTATGTTCAAAAAAGTAATATAGTTCCAATAATTGAAAAGAATAGGGTAGCCCTTTTGTATGCGACGAAACATTGTTCTCCTACATCTTGTGCGTGCTAGCAAAAGGGAATTTACATATAAATTACCTAAAATATATATGAATATATAACAATAAAAGTTCCAAGAATTATTAGAGAATGACATATATCAGCTCAAATAAAACCACCAAATTTCTATTTGAATTTGGACATGGCACTTATGTTATTGATGTATGTGTATGAATGTGTTGGAAATCTAGCTAGAGTTAGTTTTCCTTCTTAAAATGTTGCACGATGAATGAAATAAATGTGTATTAGTTTTCATAATGTAGTTTTCCATCTAACAGAATCACAATGTCATCAATCATATTACACCATGATAGAAATCTAGGTGGAGTTAGCTTTCATTCATAGACATTACATGGTGACTAAAATATAATGTGTTAGATTTCCATAAGGTAGTTTTCCATCTAACACAACCACATTGCCATAAAATACATTACACCATAATGGAAATCTAGTCGAGTTAGCTTACTTCTAACAACATGGTATGGTGAGTGAAACCTAACGTGCGATGGCTTTCATAAGGAAGTTTTCCATCTAACACAACTACATTTTCATCAATCACATTGCACCACGATGTAAATCTAGCTAGAGTTAGTTTTCATTCTTAAAACATTGTACTGTTAGTGAAAGCTAAAGTGTGTTACTTTTTATAAGGTATTTTTTCATCTGACACAACCACATTGTCATTGATTACATTGCATCATGATGGAAATCTAGTTACAATTAGGTTTTTTCTTAAAACATTGCACCGTGAGTGAAAAGTAAAGTGTGTTAGTTTTCATAATGCAGTTTCAAAATTTAACACAATCACATTGCACCACGATGGAATTCTAGATGGAGTTGGTTTTCATTCTTAAAACATTGCATGGTGAGTGAAATTTAATGTGTGTTAGTTTTCATAAGGTAGCTTTCTATGTAAAACAACCACATTGTCATCAAATATATAACACCATGATGAAAATCTAGCTGGAGTTAGCTTTCCTTTTAACAACATGGCATGATGAGAGAAAGCTAATGTGTGTTAGCTTTCAAAATGTAGTTTTTCATATACCACAACCACATTGTCATCAATCACATTCTACCACAATGAATATCTAATTGGATTTAGCTTTCATCCTTAAATCGTTGCAAGATGACTGAAATCTAGTGTGTGTTAGTTTTCATAATGTAGTATTTTCATCTAGCACAACCACAATGTCATCAATCACAACTCACCTTGATGAAAATCTAGTTGAAGTTAGCTTTCGTTCTTAAGACATGGCATGGTGAGTAAAAGCTAATTTGTGTTAGTTGTCATAAGTTAGTCTTCCATCATATTGTCCTCAAATACATTACACCATGATGGAAATCTAGTTGGAGTTAGCTTTTCTTCTAACAACATGGCATGATGAGTGAAAATTAATGTGTGTTAATTCATTGTACCATGATGGAAAGCTAACTAGAGTTAGATTTGGTTCTTAAAACATTGCACATTGAGTGAAAGTTAATGTGTGTTAATTTTCGTAAGGTAGCTTTCTATCTAAAATAAACACATTTCCATCAAATACATAACACAATGATGAAAATCTAGCTATAATTAGTTTTCATTTTAACAACATGTTAGCTTTCATTCTTAAAGCATTGTACAGTGAGTGAAAGCTAATATGTGTTAGCTCATTGCACCAAGATGGAAATATAGTTGGAGTTAGATTTCTTTTTAATAACATGGCACGATGAGTGAAAGGCAATGCATGTTAGCTTTCATAAGGTAGTTTTCTATCTAACAAAACCACATTGTCAAATTGCACCGTAATAGAAATCTAGTTGGAGTTAACTTTCAACCTTAAATCATTGCACGGTGAATGAAACTAATTTGTGTTAGTTTTCATAATGTAGCTTTTCATTTAGCACAAGCACATTGTCATCAATCAAAATGTCCCATGTTGAAAATATAGCTTGAGTTATATTTTGTTCTTAAAACATTGCACAATGAGTAATAGCTAATGTGTGTTAGGTTTCGTAAGGTAGTTTTTCATCTAACATAGTCACATAGTAATCAAATACATTACACCATGATGCAAATATAGTTGGAGTAATTTTTGCTTCTGACAGCATGGCACTATGAGTGAAAACTAATTTGAGTTAGCTTTTATAAGGTAGTTTTCCATCTAACACAGCCACATTCTCATCGATCACATTGCACCGCGATGGAAATCTAGTTGGAGTTAGCTTTTGTCCTTAAATCATTGCACGGTGAGTGAAATCTAATGTGTGTTAGCTTTCATAATATAGTTTTTTCATCTACCACAACCACATTGTCATCAATCACAATGCGCCATGATGGAAATCTAGTTAGAGTTAGCTTTCTTTCTTAAAACATTGCACAGTGAGTAAAGCTAATGTTTGTTATCCTTCTGTTGCGCCTGCAACATTCTCCCAAAATTCTAAAAAAGTTTTGGGACCCTCCTTTACTTTGAGTTATCCTTTTTCCTTGCTTAGTTTCATGCTCTTAAGTTTTGCTTATGGATTTATGGCTCCTTCCCGAATTTTGAATGCTAGAAATTGACTGATTTTTCATAGTTAAGATGCTTAAAGACGTCCATTGAAACTGAGTCCCTGTCATTTTGCAAAAGATTTTTGAATTTTCGCTGCAAAGTCTCCATGTCGGACGCATTTCTCCTTGTTTTTCCACCGTTGCGGGCGTCTTTCGGTTTCTGTCTCTCTTTCCCGCCCCGCCGTTGCGGGTGGCCTTCGGATCCTCCTAACCGTTTATCGCGCCGCCGTAGCGGAGGCTTTTCGATTCGTAGTTGGCCATGTCGAGCCCGCCGTTGCGGGTGGCTTTCAGAACCGCGTGGGTTTATCGCTACCGCCATTGCGGGTGGCCTCCGACTCTTGATGTTCTTTCCCGTAGCGGATGATTTTCTATACCCGTCGCCGCCGTTGCAGGTGGTATCATGATGGGAGCGGTCCGCCGTTGCGGGGGACCCCAAGCTCCAGACCTCCGATAAAATTTCCGCCGACGCCCAAGTTATGTTTTGAGCCATATTCGCCGTTGCGGGTGATAGAGTGATAGGAGGGGTCCGCCGTTGCGGGTGGTATGAAGCTCGTGCCGCCCGACATAACTTTCGAAGCCTCCCCGATTGATGTGACTTCTCGCACGTGTGGATGTGTTTATATATGTTGGGCGACAAACGGGGTTTTTTGTTGTTTTCGAAGGCGTGGTTGCGGTGTGGCGAGCTGTTGAGTTTACGAGTGCGTAAGAGCTAACTGTTGGTACCTGTGGCCAGGTGGCAGGAAGAGAAGTCTAGCCATCATCAGCTCCCTCATTTGGTGGATTTCCAGGTAGGATCTTGACTCTTAGCATCGTTTTTTTTTTAGTTTTCTTTTACGCGGTGGGGTTTTAAGATATCGGACCCGTTGTCCCGTTGCGCTAGCACGGGGAGTTTTCTCCGTTGGTTGGGTTTTCCTCGGTCGTCCCCCTAATGGTTCGCGCCGGTGTTAGGGTTCCCGGGTCGAATAGTTGGCGGTTAAAGGAAGGGGGGTTTTTTCTTTCGCCTTTATTTTTAGAGCCCGTATTTCGGTTTTCTCCGCCGTTTCAATCCCATTTTGAGCACGAAGGAGAAGCAGGGTGCAGGTGGCCGTCGTGCCGCCTGCACCCGGTTCAGTAGTAATGGGGATTCGTCAATGATGGGGTTTTGAGGCGCAGATGGCCGTTACGCCATCTGCGCCAGACTTGATTGGGCGGACGAAATATTTCAGAGCTGCGTTACCATTTTCTGTCTAGGGGTCGGGTTGCACTAGCCATAGTCGCCGCGGAATTTTTGACTCTCTGTTTACAGTCCGGGATGGCGCGACCTGGTTTTGCTATTTAGCGCTGAGCCTTGGTAGGGTAAAAGGAAGGGTAGCGTGAGTCAGTTTTTTTATCAGGATGCCTGGTATAGAGATGGGCTCGTTTCCCGTCGAGGTGGGTGGAGAAGGTTATCATCATAATATGTTTGCTCCGCTGTTTAGTCGCTTGCGTTCCATGGGCCGTAGCTCTAAAGTATCGACTAGTTAAGCCTGGGGTTTTTATTCTTCTCTCTGTGTGATAGGCAGTAAAATGATGGTTGTATGATGCACCTGCATAGATTTTGCTCGTGTCGCTTCTATATATCATTTCCATAAAAATGACAAGCCTCGTAATAGCGTATTCTTTTTCCAACCTCAATATGACTGATAATTTAATGCATGTGGGATGAATCATAAAACAACTCATTCATAAAACCTGGTGAAAATGTGTTACAATAAAAAAAAATTATCATGCTCATAACACATTGCACAGCACTTCATGTTTGTGAATTGTTCAGTATGAAAGCTGAAGGTTGATTGTATGCACTGATATAATTCTAATATACCTAAAAGAGAGTAAACTGTTGCACAAAGTTTATAAATTGGAATTACTCAATACTATGATATTGTTTATTGCAGGAAGATATGAAAATGTCTAAAAGACAGAGAAAGAAGGCCCCAGCAGTAGAGGAGGTTCCTGCAGCAGAAGTAGAAACAAAAATTGAATACATTTATGAGGACACTCAATGTGTCACAGGGGTGGAGCCAGAATACAAATGGGGAGATATTTACAGGATGATCTCCCGAAGGGAAGTCCCGGATATGGGGCTAGAGGAGGCACCCGTATATGCCAATATAGAGAAATCGGCTATCATGAAGGTCGCCACCAGACCTGAGTTGTTCCCGTGTTTCGAGTTAATGAGATGGGTGCTACCACATACAAACCACAATTCAATGCTCATCTGTAACGTCGATGGCCAGGGCTATGCTGCATTTAGCTCTGGTTATGTAGCTTTAGCTTACCATCTACCAGAGCCTCAGCTTTTCCTTACAGATAGATGGCTGGACGACCTCCGGATGGACCTTGTAGAGACCTTGAAAAGAATGCTCTTACCAGGAAAGATCTTCCGACATAGAGTGACTGAAGACTATGACACAGCCACTATCAGGCCCACTTACAGGTTCATAGCTTTAATGCTAAACAGAATCTTTGGGAGGGCAAATGGCAAATTGTTTAAGTTAGAATGGGTACCCATAATGTTTTTTATAGCAACAGAAGGAACCATTTTCAATTGGGCGAGCATAGTCTCCAGCAACCTCTCCTCTTGTGTGGCTGCAGCTTCTAAAGGAAGGGAACGGAGAAGGTCTGAATTTTACATGAGCTCAATCCTAATCGATTGCATACTATGCCACCAGTATTTCCCCGGACTTAAATGTGTTTGGGAGAAGAATAGGATGCCCGTATATGCAGCATATAGAATGTTGGGAGCTAATCAATACCATACTTTCTATCGAGATATCTGTGAACAGTTCATCATGCCTCTGCACAATCTCATATTCAAAAAGGAATCCGACTGTATGTCAGAGGAGGCCATGCAGGTCATAGAAGAGTTTGGTGACTATTTTTTGACAGAAAATGGGATGTATTTGAGGATGTTTGGTGGGTCAAAGACCCCTTATCTGTTGCCCAAGTATGCAACAGATTATATCATACACAAGGAAGATGTCAGACAGGTGTATATAGATGGAGTTGGGCATTTCCTATTCCAGAAGAAGAAGTCTTCCTACCCTCCTCTTCCGTTCAAGCTAGGTAGTTGCAGCTTTGCAAATGTGAAGCAGGCTCCTGAATTTATACAGGAACTAGAAAAGTTCCGTTTCGGGGAGATGACCTTTAGACGGAATGATACTCACGAGAGAATGGCTGAACACTGCAGGAAACACAAAGTATTTTATGAGTACACTCATCACATTGACAGGGATGAATCTATTTTCAGGAGGGCCGCTAACATGACAGCGCTCTGTAAGAGGTTTAAACCACAAGGTGGATCTGAGCAGGAGAAATCTGAGCAGGCTAAGGCTGAAGAAACAGCTAAAAGAATAAGGGAAGAATCCCAGAGACTAGAGCAAGAAGCTGCAGAATGGTCCCAGAGGGGAGAAGAAGAAAAGAAGAAAGCTGCCCAGGAAGCAGCTGAAAAGGTAAAGAAAGCAGCTGAGGAAGCTCAGAGGAAAATAGATGAAGAGCTTCGACAACAAGAGGCCGAGAAGATAGAGATGACACAGCAGCAGGCTTCTCGATCACAAGTAGAACAAAGTCAGGGTGGGGAAAACCCTGAGGTGCAAACCATGCAAGTGTCCACTACCATCATTCCTTCCACCCATATGCTCCAGTTAGTACCCTTCACACCTAAGAAAGGGGAAGAGGTTCCTAATTTTAGCACAGTGTATTACGACAGGGTAACCAAAAGAATCATGAGAAGAACTGAGCAAAAGGTAGGGGCTGAAGGGATGGCCAGTACCATGATAACCAACAAAGCTGTGATGGTCGGAACGGATAAAGATCCCAAATTTGTCATAAGGGCTGGCAGAGCAGCAATAGACGCTATGGAGGACAATGTAGATCAAATGATGAAAGAGATAGACTCAACCAAGAAAACCTCCACTCAGCTGAAGGACACCTTGAGAAGGGAGAGAGAGGAGAGCAATAGATTACAAAGAAAATACGAGCATGCAATCAAAGAGGTGGAGGTCACAAAGCATGAAATTCATGTTATCCAGCAGGAAGCACAAGCTAAAGAAACTACCCAAGAAGCCTTGAGTAAGGCACATCAAGAAATTCAGGACTTAAAGAACGAAAGGGAACAAATGAAAACAAAGATAGAAGAGCCGACGGAGCAGCAGAAGGACATCTATGAATCCAATACCTTATATGTTAGAGATCTGCAGGAGCAGCTGAAGGCAGCCAAGGAGCAGCAGGTAGATCTGCAGCCCGTCAAAGATCACATCCTGGCTCAAAAGGCAAGGATGCTGCAGCTACAAACGGCCTTGGAAGAAGAAAGGTGTCAAATCTTGCAGATTGATGGCAGGCTGGATGAAATATTAAATACAGCATCTTATTTCGTGGATAGATCACAAGACATCCTGGAGGTGTTGACTTCAAGAATAACCAGAGTAGAAGATGATCAAGAAGTCCCAGCTGAGCTACCAGTTAAAGATAAGCAGGCTTTGAAGCGGGACCATGATCTGATCGAGTTTGTTGTTATTACTACAGAGGACTTTCAGAAGACAGTGAAGAAAACGAAGGGAGCATGTACAGAGTTCTTTAGAAGAGCCCTGGTCACCTATAATCGCTGTCAAGTGGAGGCTGAACATAGGCTACACGAATTCCCTGATCATGATACAATTGCAGGGATGTTGCAGACTAGGCAGCAGGAGGATGAAGCCAGGGTCCAATGTATAAGATCCCTTTATGAGCCGATCCTAAAAAATGAAATTGGATACGCAGCCATTAGTATTCATCTTTTGGAGGAACAGGTGCACCTGAACAAGGCCAGAATAGAATCTATTCGGAATCAAGCAGATAAGTTCGAGCTGAATATACAATTCTTGGAGCCCCACTCATTTGAAGAACTCGCGGCCGAGGCAGTAGCATGGAGGAAATTTTTGGAAGACCAAGCGGGCCCCTCCGAATGAGAAGGACTGGTCAAACTTTGTATAATGTAATATTTTGTAAGGGGTTGAGAGAAGTTGAAGCGTTGGGGAGCCCAAAGGTCACTTTGGGCAACCCAAGCATTTTTTTCTTTTTGTATAAAACTAGGGAAGAGAGACAAAGAGAGGGCTTTTTTCCTCGGTCACACTGGATGACCTATTGTAAAGAAGAACTATTTCCTTTTTGCAATAAAGAATTGTAGTTTGCCTGTTGGAGAAAGTGCTGTGGGATTTTCCAAATGGTGTGCAATGGATGGCAGGAAAATGATCTATTTTGTTTTTTCAGCATATGTCCATGAATTGTGAGATCATTCTAACTCTATGACTTATGTCTTGTTGAATGACTTCCGGTTTATTTTGTGGAAAATTCACTTTTAGTAATGCTTGTGCTTCACATAACAGTTAGCTATCTGATTGTTGGAATAATTTCTCTTTCATGTGCTGTAAATACAAGTATCAGTTACCTGTGATTGTGTTTATCCCACATGAAGTTAACGCATTACTAAATAATAGTTTTTTTGGCTCCCCGGGGATAGGTAGTTAGTCACCTTAGTTCATAGTTGCATATGTGGTTTAGGTGTTGTGAACGTAAGATGAGAGGTAAGAACCTGCACAGCACATTGTGTGGTTCCCGGCATCCTTATCACCCTGCATGGTTTAGATAGGCATGTGCATTGCATATTAAGTCAAAAATACAAATTCCGGTGGACCGGGCCGCAACCGGTAAACCCTTGTTGTTATTTGACCTACGGTAGCCGGACCGTAAACCGGACGGATTCCCTATACCAAACAGTCAGCGGGCTAGTTGGGAACGCTGATTGGGGAGAATCCCTTACTGTTGCCACCTGCGATTTCCCAGGCCTCAACATTTTTGGCGCTAGAAGGAGGGCCGCCAGAAAAGGCTGGCCGTGGAACTTAAATTTCCCAAGACGACCCTACCAGCAGATGTTTTGAAGCTTCCGATCTCACCCAAGTTTGAGGTTTTCCTATCCTTGAAACCCTGCTCACTTAGTGTTTTTGTTCACCTTTGCTCATGGCTGGGAATCTACCTAACCCCTTGCCAGCTTGGAGAGCTAGGTCCCCTCTAAACTTGAATCCCCCTTTACACAATCTGCCTCAAGCTTTCGACAAGCTTTTACCTAAGTTTGACCCTGCGGAAAACAGTGCTGTAGATGACCACCTTCAAAGCTTTTACCTAGCGCTAGAAGGGCTAAGGGCTGGAGAGCATGAAGACATAGTGTGCAGGCTTTTTCCGCATACTTTGAAAGGATCAGCATCATCATGGTATTTTGGACTGCCTGTAAATTCCATTCCTGATTGGGATACTTTTGAAAGAATCTTTAGAAATAAGTACACAACCCAGAAGACTCATGCCTCGTTGATGAAAGGGCTTGGTTGGTTGAGGAAAGAGAAGAATGAAAAGGTGCAGAGTTTCACACAGAGATTTTCACTGTACCTAAAAAAAAATTCTGTTATGGACAGACCCGCAGATAAAGTTTTAATTGAGTATTATACCTCAGCCCTAGGACCTGAGCTGGCTATGTTTGCCAAGATGAAAGTCAAGCCT
>LPNX010883972.1:297645-320680 GCA_001517045.1 Pseudotsuga menziesii | reverse complement strand
TTGGAACCTGAAAAACTGGACTTTGGGGAACTCAGTCAGCTGGAGGTGGATTTCCTCTGCTAGATACTCGTCCAAATTAAGTACAGGGGCTGACTGGGACTTGGGACTTACAGAATTGACTTTTAGAAGGAAACCAAGGATAACATGACCTATATGAACATCGTCATCTAGGCCCAACACCTGACAGACCAAAGACATCACTAACTGGACCTCAGCTCTGAAAACATGCAAGGGGTAAGGTAAGGAAAGGTTTTCCAGGGACTGACATTCTTTCAGGATACTTGACAGGAATCGAGAGCGAGCATCAATGGGACAACTTCGGAAAAACTCAGCCAGGATGGCTTCATTCACGGACTCGCGGTTTCTGGGATAGTCTTCGGGAAGATTAAGATTTTCTCTAACTACTGCAGCATCAATCCTACATAAAATCCTAGACGCAGACTGACTTACTATGACTCTCTGAGCGGGGGAGTAATTCGCCGCGCACCACTCGGAAAATTCAGGGAAGTGGAGGGTTTGTTCCAGGGCGGAAAAATATAGAAAGGACTTACATACATTTAAAACATCATTTCCTCGTAAAAAACAGGACCACAATCTATCTTTACTACCAGCCACACTTCCTGTAGACAGGAAAGGGTCATAGACACCTCTGTGTCTGTCTACCAGGAACTCTTCTCTTTCGTCCGGGACCCGACCAGACACAGAAGCTTCACTCTGCTGGTCCATTTCTCAATTTATACTATCAATGGGGTGAAGAAATTACAGGAATGGGGTCCTACCTGGCTCGCTGTGAAGGCGTGTGCTCGGAATGCGCCTTGGTACTGGAAGCGCCCAAATCGACAGGTCCTTTTCGCCAGGTCCCGAGAAATAAAATAATCACGGAAGGTGCCAATTTTGCCTTTATAGGACCACCCGGATTTGACACGTGGGAGGAATTTATGTCCGCAACCACTACTCGTCTCTAACCCTCGTGCATCTTTCTTTTCCGGGTTCATTTCTGACCGTCGATCTCTTCTGCGTGAATTCCTGGCCCTTGGATCACATGCCACATGTCCCTTTCCGCTGGGCCCCCTTACTTTAACCGTCGTGCAACTTCGGGCTCCGGAGTCATCTGCAGCTGTCGATCAGTTTTGCCTTCGCGGGTGGGCCGTCGGATCGTGCTTCGCCTACCGATTCCGCTGGGCTCTTCCATCTTAATCCGCCGAGCGACTTTGCTCAGCGGAATCACCCTCGTCCGTTGATGTGATCTGCCGTCGTTCCTACACCGTCAGATCAAGTGCCGCGTACCGGATTCCGCTGGGTAATCCGAAATTATCCTCTGCGCTAGTTCTTCTTCCGGAATCCTTCTCGACCGTCGATGGGATGCCAAGCTTTCAACAGCCGTCTGATCTTGAGCCACGTACCATATTCCGCCGGGCGCTGGGGGTTTATCGGGTGCGCAAGTCTCCAACCCGGAATCATTTTCCGTCGTCGATCCACCCTCCTGCGATCTCCAACCGTCGGATCGAGTAGCACGTGGCCATTTCCACTGGGTGGTCTAAAGGTTATCACGCATGCATGTTACCTTTCCGGAGACCAACATGCCCGTCGATCAATTCCTTCTTCAACCCTCGTCCGTAGGATCAGGAGGACCGTATGCGATTCCATTGATCCCTCATTCCCTTATCCATCATGCATTTCCAGCCAGCGAATTTGACCTGGGCCGTAGATCATCTCTGAGCAATGTTAAAACCTTTGACGCGTGCAGGCTGTTAGAGGCCCGAAAGTCCCTTATCTTGTTTGCATGTTCCGAATGGCGGAGAGGATATAAACCATCGATTTGCTTCTCCGTTAGACCATGGTTCAGGACTTTCTCGGACTAGGCTACTCTTTATATTATCAAGCCTCCCCCCCTTTTGTACTACATCCTTAGCCCAAAATATTTAATCAACAAAGTCTTACCTCCCATCAGTCTTGTATCCTTTTTTGTGAAATACAGGTGTTAACAAAGACCATGGGGTTGGAAACCTCTTTTTTCAAAGGCTTTTAGGGTCGTCAGTGATTTCATAAGCTCAGGAGAGCTAATGGATTTCCAATAGGATAGGGACAAGACTGAGGTGGAAGCACCTTCATCTAGAATAGTCCTAAAGACCTTTTCCCCAACTACTTTGGTTACAATATGAAAAGCGAGTTGGTGAGGTAATCTAGATTTGTAGTTTTCGACGTTGAAATGGATCAAATTCGTATTATCTAGGTCCTAGGCTCCTAAGGTAGTTAACAAGTTTTTGCATTGTGTGGGGCAGCTTTGGAGCACTTCTAAGGTAAACGTTGCACATGGTGCCTGAGCAAGGTCTTCAAAAACATTATAGAACTATGCAGCTTGGGAATTAGGGTTAAAAACATCTTTCCTAAGAGTACTCTTGGGTGGATGCAAAATTATGTCGAGATTAGGCTTCTTGATAGTTAGGGGACCATTAGACGAGGACGTGGGAGAACCAATGGAAGGAGATTTATTTGGAGAAGTATTTTGATTTTTCTTCTCCTAATGATTGTCGTATTACTAACTACGAGTTGTTAAACTAACAGTTTCCAATGAAATCATTCGAATTTCCTTTGTAGAACTAGAATTTCCCTGGTTAGACATGTGGTCTACCGGTTGTTGATGAGAAGAAAAGGATTAGTGAGAAATGCTGGCGCATGGTTACTTTTTAAAAATTTGTTAATCTCATCATGTTGGGGACACTCCTTCATGAAATTATCGCCACCACACAATAGGCAGGGATATTTAGCTTTCCTTTTTCCTTTATTGTCATTCTCTGGGGCCGTGGGTTTGGGATTTTCTTGTTGGTTTCTTATTTTTACCTTTTCCCTTTTTATTATTACCGAATAATTGTGTACTTTGAATAGCATTCACCTCGATGAAAACCATAGGATTAGAAGGAGCATTAACAGAAGGACTGGGTTGTTTGGCATATTTTACCACGGACGGGGGATGGATTGAACCGATAACCCCATTGACATAATTTTCTACAAGTGGCTTAGTCGAGTCCGTGCTGGGACAAGGAGCTTGAGGAATAAGGTCATACAAAGTTATGGATTGGGAAAACACCAAGTCCAGATACTGAGCATGATTGATAGCCTGTTGTTCAGTGACATCACCCCCCATAGCCATATATCGGGAAATGGGTGGAAAAAAAGACTTCGTAAACCAATCAACTAAGATTTGGTCCTGTATAGGAGCTTTAATGAGCCTTCTCCACCTTCTCCACTCATGGATGTGATTGGATATGTGGGTGGAGGTATTTTTATGTAGAAAATTCAAAAGGTCTGTATCCATTTTATAACAAATGGGTAGCTAAAAGTGCATGAGGAAGACAGTTTCCAGAGAGATAAAGTCCACAAATGCATGTTGTGGAAGTTTAATGTACCAATTGGCAGCCATACCGATCAATGTGTGTTGTAAGAGTCTTAAACGAATAGAATCATCCATCAAGCAGTTCGATGAACACCACAGATGGAAGGTCATAACATGGTTTTTCGGATCGTCTCCCTGCTTTGCATCGAATTTTGGAATGTCCGATGGTAACTTTACCCGAATTACGGGCCACGAAGGGTTGTGCCGAATGGGATCATTTATCAATTTGGATAAATCAGGTAAATCCAAAGTCGCTAGGAAAGCTAACTAAGGATTGGGCTCCACATACTGGTAGTATTGATAAGGCATGTGTCCACCAGTAGGGTCGTAAGTTGATTGATACACAGGTTGTTGAAATGTCTGATGAGATGATGAACCTCTAGAAGATTGACCTCTAGAATTAGGGCCTCCAGATCCACTAGGGCCACTAGGACCATTAGGAGGAGGACCACTGGAACCACCATAAATTCTGGGACCAATAGGACCCCCGAGACCACCAGGAGGAGGGCTACCAGGACCACCAGGACCACTAATAGGAGGACCACCAGGTCCTCCAGGACAACTAGGGCCTCTAGGACCACTAGGAGGAGGACCAACAGGACCCCCAGGACCACCAGGAGGAGGACCACCATAAGGCAATCCTCCGACACCTCCAGCAGTATGAATAGGTATTCCTCCCATTGTTGGCGTGTAAGACCAGTTGGGTTTCCCCCACTATGTAAATGTATTCCCAAGGTATGGAATTTCAGTATAAGACATTCCTATAGGGGTAGGTTGGTAATTCATATTTCCTACAGGCATTTTATTTGATGGATAACCATAACACCACAAGGGTTGGCATGAACTTGAAGTAGGGTTTACCATATTTTTATTGGTGGGAGGAATGTAAACTCTAGATTGTCCTACAACAGAGGTTTTCCTATTACTAGTAAAAATTCCACTAGTGAGTAATGTAGGTCGTGCCAGGGGTTTCTCCCTAGGGTTATAAGGTACAGACACTATTGGAACTGAAGGTTCCCCCCCAGCCATAGAAAGTGTGGGGTGACTAGAGACATACCTAGAATTCAAAACTGCAGGAGTGGAATTGGAGGTTTTCCCTGGATTGCAAGAAGTCTCAACATGAGCTGCATGACCATCAGTAGAAGCTCTAATTTCTACCATAGGACAAGGATCTGTGTTACAGGGTAATCTAGCTGATATAGATTCAACATGAGGTGCAGGTGCGGCCAGAACTCTATCTAGCCTTTGTATTCTCTCTTGAAAATATCATGCACGATGAATATATGCTTGGATTTTTCTATACTCTTCTTCACCTGGAGAATTTTGTTCAGGAGAGGTTCTATTAACCCCAAATGAGGAAATGGCCTCACCCATGGAAGCTCTCCAAAACAGAGCATCCAGGCCATACTTAGGTGCATCAGGATTATCAGTACGACCTTCCATATGCGAATGGAAGGAAGTATCAGCCATAGGAGGCTATTGAGCCAAGGGATTAATATAAGATGTGAATTGGTCTCCACTTTCTACAACTATATTTTCTTCCTCATGGGAACTAGTTGTACCTCCTTGGTCAATGGCTTCCATTGGAATTTCTCCTGCAATAGGAGGAAAATCAGGTGGCAAGCCCTGTGTTCTTCTGGACCATCTCAACTGAAACTCATCCAGATTGCACAGTCAATAATCTAACCTAGGGTTTTAAAAAATAAGAAAAAACACACAAAAAATTTCTCCTAGTCAAGCTACAGGACAACAAGAAAACTTAAATGATAGGATGAGCTCAAATGGTTGGTCTCTCACCAAGATTGTCAAGTAGGTGCAAATCATAATATACCACAAGGGTACATGCATAGTAATCTCCCCGAATGTTGTTTTCAGTGTATTTCTCCACACAAGACGACCAAAGGGTTTTTCTCATATGGAAAAGGTATCCTAGTAGGGTCTCCCGATATACGCAAGGTACATGGGATCTCAAATCGGTAGTAGTGTTGTCTAATGAACAACCGTTCACAAGGGGCCTTCCAATATACAATCGAGTATGTGAAGTACCTTTATATATACCTCAAGGGTACATGAAAGGCCGTTCGATATACTGATGGTACGTGGAAGAACCATGTGAGTCTCGGGTTGTAGTGCAGATAAATAATGACAGTTCCTATGTTTTACGATGCCCTAACAAGTCTCTAACCTATCACTCAAAATTCTATACAATTTTAGGCCTATAAATACCATTAATTTTAAAGTGGACGGTTAGGTGAATGCATGGAATTTTTACAGAAAAGTAAAACCATGCAAGTATAAAATGCATGTTCATTCACTTTACCGTTCAGAGTATTCCTAATTACGGGAGGGAGAGATAGTATTTTTCTTTCCAATTTTTCTTTGAAACCAAAAATTTCCCAATCAACAACAATATTTTCTTGAGAACACAAATAGACAATGCTTCTTCAAATCAAATATTTTGAAAGCAAGTAGATAAGGTAAGATATCTTTCCTAAGAAGCAAAACAAACAACAATCAAAGGCATATTCGATATTTTTTTGACTTTTCTATTAAATTGGGAAGATCTAACTTACAACTATCACTATTTTTCTTTTGATGAGATGGAAATATGAAGTAAATGGAAGAAAAATGGAAATATGAAAGCTTACGAGGCTAATTATAGGTCCAACAATTGGTCCTTAAACAACAATATAAATGAATCTCAACCAATTTTTTTTCTTTTTTCAGAGTAAAAAAGAAGCCCTTCACTAACTTAATGGAAAAAATGGAAGCAAACAAACCAACCAAATGGGTTTTTCTTTTCAGTATTATCCAATAGCAGGAAGAGATCTAACCAAGCTAAGAATTCCAAGCAATCCTTTCAAAATAATCAAACTCACAAGCAGTAACGATGATGAGCATAACTTATCCTTTTGATTCTAACAAACAAGCATTTACCACATCAAAATTTTCAGATTTCAAACACTCAGGTATTTGCAAACAAGTCTGGATAATCCCAATTGAAGACAAAAAATCCAAAAACCTAGGTATGGGAAAAAACTACTTGGCATCGCTTGCAGAGGTTGTTGACAGAATGATTTTGAGGAGGCACCGCTTCCTGTTAACTACTGATAGGTGGGGGCATCGCTTCTTGCTATCTATGCACAGGCAGTGGCACCGCTTTTTGCTCACTGCATAGACGTGGTTCTCTGCAAGTGTTCAAAACACAATAAGAGCTAAAAAACAAAGTCAAACTTTGGCAAACCAACATTTAAAGAGATGACTCAACAACAATAAAGAGAATAGGAGGTTAGGATGGCTCAGATCTGAAGATATATGATGATATCAAACCAAAACCTAACTAGGTCAGATGGTAGATCTGAATGAAATGATAAAAAGCTGGAGCTTGGATTCAGACAAGTGTTCGAAGTCTAAGGAAGATCAGATCTGTTGAAGCTCTTCCCCAGTATGGTCGCCAATTTTTTTGTCAGGAATTTCGTTACACCTTCCGCGGACAGAAGTTGTTCCTCTGGTCTGAATGGTTCATATCCAGAACAATTAAGTCATAACAAGGCTGATAGAATTCTCCTAGAAACTACAAACACCTAGAATATAATATTTAGATATTGATGTGGCCCTTCACCTATGAAAAATGATCTCCAAGAAGATACCTGCAAAAACACATCAAACACAATAGATCAAAAGTACCAAAGTATTATGTATAGATATATATTGGTGACTAAGGAATCCAATAATAAACATGCAAGATTATACATGACAAGTTATATGGGAAGAAAACCAACTTTACATTGATAAATAATGAAAGATTTTACAAAACACGCCTTAGTGTTGATGCACTCCTCCACAAAACCGATATCTTATCCCCAAGAGCTCCAACTTGCTCCTATATGCTCACTCTTAAGGAATTAGGCCAGAATGTCAAAATGGCAGCATGAATTTTCTCTATCCCAACCATGGGGTATGAGCCTGTTTTTATAGGCCTCAAATGGATAGAGATGCTTGAGATTTTGGTGGGTGAGGTGGACATGAGATCCCTAAAGCATGGAACTAGAGATCAATTGGCTCGGGTGAATAGGGATAAGGCCTACCACAAAGCTTTTGATCTAGAAGCTTCGTGAAGCTTCTCTTTTTCACTTTTTACCAAGGGCACTGCTCCTTCTTCTTGATGACAGAGCAGTGCTAGGAAGAACCACTCTTCAAACAAAGAGTAAAGGCGGTGCCACCACCCATCTTCAACACAATTCAGATGGTGTTGAAAAATCTACCACTCCTATGCTTAAGGGTAAAAGTGGTGTTAGGTTTTTATGTGCAAGTTTGACATTTGGATCAGGGTTTTCACTTCAAGATTTGGGAATGAGGGAAAACCATTAGAGGAAATTTCAACTCAAAATGGGCCTCTTAAGGAAAATTAATAAAATAATAGTTAAAATAATAAAATAATATTTATTAATTTTGGAGGAAGAAAATAAAAAACTACTTTTTTGTTCGTATTTTCGACATATATCCCTATGTTTTTACTCAAATTTTGATCGGGAGATCTCGTTGGATGTGGAATTAAATTCCGCATCCAACGATTACCCACTCGGCATACTTTTGACGGGCCCTGCTACCCCAAAAACAAGAAATACCTGAAAAAACGTGATGATGATGTCATCATGATGTTTTTTTAGGTATTTCTTGTTTTTGGTGTAGCGGGGTCCATCAAAAGTATGCCAAGTGGGTACTTGTTGGATGCGTAATTTAATTATGCATCCAATGAGCTCTCCCGATCAAAATTTGAGTAAAAACACAAGGAGATATGTCGAAAATACGACAAAAAGTAGTTTTTTTATGATACCTATCTCCAAATTTATATTAAAAAATTGTTTAAGAGGTGCTCCCTTTTTTAATTTTAAATAATTTTGTTTGGCTAATACATGATGACATGGAATTTGTATTATTTTTGGAAGGCCCATTTTAAATTGAAATTTCCTCTAATGATAGATTTTTAGGATCTTATCACATGTTGATGACGAGATTTGGGTGTAACAACAACCCACCCAACAATATATTAAATCAATATATCAACCAAAACTTGAGGTATACATGACTGTTCATAGAACAACAACGTATGTATGCTACCTACCAAAGGACATACCTCATATATACACGATTGTCAACACTGTGACCCATGTATACAAAGAAAAAGAGGGTAAAAATAAATCTTAAGGCCAAACCACTCCAGGGAACTCTCAACATATGACTATACCACCAGATGCAATAGATAAACATAAAGAAAGATAGAGAAATTTAAGAAAAAATGCACCCAAAAACACCACCAAAAAGGAGACTTCCCCACTAGAGTCGCCAATTATGTTACAAAGAAAATATTCCTATGGCTTAGGGTGGACCACAAAAATAGGATGTCACCATAAATCACATCCATTCCCAAATATGCTAGATAAATTAAATAAGCTAACAACTAAGGGATAGAAACCATACCTCAACCAGATGTTCGAAGAAGACCTCCGTTGAGCACACGATCAAATGCTTATTCCCTACAATTTATCCTCGATAACAAATATATATCCAAGCATATAAAATATATTAAATGTTAGGATTCACACTAGTATATTCTATTTAAACATGTATAAAGAAACTATACCAATGGATACAAATATAAACAAATGCACATGATGTTTGGATGCAAAATGGATATTATTATTAATATAAAAACAAAGATACAATTGGACAACCTATGTGGGCACCTCATCAGAACTGAGAAAGAAAGTCCCTCCACCTAGACCTCCACCACCTCAATCCTCCATAACAAGGAAAACTCACAAAGACAATGGAGATACTTGGGAGATGAACAGAAAGAGTTCTATCAACAAGGATAAAGGGATACAAAATCAAGCATATGGAATTGGGGAAAATGTTTTCTATAGTTTCCTTACTCTCAAATTTTTTCCTCCACCAATGCTTCACAATGGATCAATATATAGCCCTCAAATAGGAAATGGAGGGTCTAATCAAAGCATTTCAAGGAATATGGGAGGCCAAGGATCAAGATATTCATTACTTGATAAGAAAAAATACAAATATTTTTTTTTTGTTTCTGAGCACAAAACATGATGTATGCAGGTTGTAATGGTGCAATCTGCATAACTGTTGACCCACATGTGCCTTCAAAAATGTCATTTTTAGGGTTAAATTGAAGCATCATGGCTATACTGAGTAAGGGGGGTATAGTGAGTCTGCATAGGGACAAGGTAAGGAAATCAAGGCACGATGCATAAGGTGTGGAAAATCATGCTATAACAAGTAGTTGAAGCCAGTAGTTCCAATTGGTGACTTGTACCTCATATACGTACAAGCAAGTAGTTAAGAAGATAGTCTAGTTAAAATCTTCCCAAGTCACATTAATTGAACCTATAGCTAGTAGTTCTAATCACTGGGACCTAACTCTCACCAGGCTAGTTGTAACCAATCCTATTATCACATGAACCAGTTCCTCGTGAACTAAATCTAGTGTTCGTGAGATTCCAAGGCCAAGTAAAAATGTTATCCCAGGATCAAGTTACATTTTTTACCATTTTCAATTTTAAATTGATATCTATTTATTGATCCATGAAGTAGCTCTAGTACAATTATCCTGTCTGAAACAAGGGAAGTATATTTAGGGAAGTATATGAAGTATCCCCTTTATGCAATTATCTTGTCTCACCTAAGACATGGATAATATATATCCAGGGAAACTAGAGAGGACAAATACTCATACTTCCATAGGAATCTAGACCTGACATAACATCACAAATTGGTGTTTGAGAGGGTAATTTATATAGGTTGCAAGGAAATACTTTTTAGAACTTGGTACATGATAGTGATAACTTGTGCGAGCTATGGCATAGGAAGATGGGGCACCTGTATTATAGAGCAATACTAGAGGGATATTTTCAGACCTGAATTGAATAGAACATTGTAGGAGAGGCATGAACTTGTCATTCCTGTATATACAAAAGCTCCATAAAATATATATATATAAAATTATGGAAACGAAAAGTATTTTCCAATGCAACTACTCTCTGTAAAGAGTCCCTTTTATTAGTTAATAAACAAAGTTACATATTCATTTAGTTGAATATTTAAGAATTTAAATTGAGAATTATCACTACCAAAGTATACATAGAAGAGTTTATGTATGGTAATAATATTATACCATACTTAGTTTTATGCAATTGTCCATACTAAGCACTGAAGGTTGGTAAAGAATTAAACAATCGCCTACGCCTTTAATAAAAAGTATTTATCATCGTATAAAATATATGAAGGTGGTTAGGGTTTTGTAGGATTAATCGTTGTCAAGTAAAATATACATGTTAAGTACTTGTGTTAATTATGTTTTATTAAGTCTTATTCAATTACGTTTGTTGATTATTAGTAAGATATAATTGAATGTTTTTCATGGATATCCATTATATTTTTATAAGGCAATAACTATGTATAATGTGAACATAATTGTATAATGAATAACGCAAATGATAAGATTTCATGATACACAAAGGTTAGACTTTCATGATGGTTAACAAGTGAAGAAATACGTTGAAAATATGGATATTGGATGATGTTGTTACATAAGGTACATACCAGTCTAATGATTTTATAATTCAATTTTTATGAATGAAATAAATACAACTTAAAATGAATGCTTATTTTAAAAGAATGCATGTATCGATTATGTATAGATTGTTAGAGATGTATAATGGTTTTTTAATCATTGTATTGTTATTGTAATCAAAATTGAACTGATAAAAATATGAATGATGATTATTTACAATGATTTTTCACCGTATATTAGGGTGGAGTGATTAAGTTTGAAGTGTTACGACCTTTGGTGTAAATGTGTTTTTAATTTAATATAAATTATTCGTTGCATTTCCCCTCCCTTAAAATTTGCTTTCTCCTCGAAGAAATGGCAATGAGGGATGTAGTTGACGGAAATGTTCTGTTTCCTAGGAAGAATTTTCCATTTGATAACATACTCTGTAATTACTCGAGTTGTCAATTTCTTTTCTCTGATAGCAATAATAGATTCTGGATCAAAAATAATTTGTCCTTCTTCATCTACCAAGGGAAGCATTGTTTGTGCCTTCTGGTGTTGACCTATTACTTTCTTTAGACATGATACATGAAAAACATTGTGGACATGACTTTTAGCTAGTAAATCTAATGCATATGCCACATGACTAATCTTCTTATCGATTTGATACAAACCATAAAATCTTGGAGCTAAATTGTTCTTTCCTCGTTTAAGTGATAACTACTTATAGGGTTGTAGTCTTACAAATACCCACTCTCCAACTTCAAAATCTCTTTTCATACGATGCCAATCTGCTTGTTGTTTCATTCAATTTCTAACGAGGTTAATATTCTCCTTAAGCATTTGAACAACCTTTTGATTCTCCTTTAAATGGTCATTTACTGATGCAACCTTTGTTTGGTTAGTATCACGATCCTTCCATTTAGGGGGTTCATATCCGTAAAGATCTTGGAATGGGGTCATTTTGGTAGATGTATGACAAGTAGAGTTATACCACCATTCAGCCATATGCAACCATTGAAACTACTTATTTTGCTTGTCTGTTACGAAACAACATAGGTAGGTTTTTGACATTTCCCTTTGACCATACTTTTGTGGGTGGTAGGCAGAGTTCATGTTAAGTGAAGGTCCTATTTATTTGCAGAATTCCTTCCATAATCTGTCTTTAAACTTGGAATCTCTATCACTAACAATAATCCTTGGGAACCCATGCAAGTTGTAGACATTTTTGGAAAAAAATTCAGTTGTTTCTTTGGCAAAGTCTATTTTTCTTACTCTAATAAAGTGTGCATATTTGGTTAACCTATCTACTACTACAAACATTTTTTCCTTCCCATATGACATGGGTAATCATTCAATGAATTCCATTGAAATTTATTCCCATTTTTTATTTGGGGTATTTAATGGATGGAGTAGCCCGGGACTTTAGATATTCTCATTTTTATTTCTCTGACAAATGTCACATTCCACAACATACTTTTGAATGTCTGCATTCATAAATTTCCAAAAAATGATTTCCTTGCATTATAATAGGTTTTGAAAAACTGTACATGTCCTCTTCCTGGACAATAATGAGAATCTTTAAGAACTTTGGTTTTAAAACTTAAGTTGGAGCTTAAGTAAATCCGTCCCTGGTACCATAAGAGTTCATTTTTCCATAAAATTTTGGGTACTAATTAGTGCTGTTAATTATGGAGAAAAATTCTAGGTTTTTGGCATATTTAGTTTGAATTTCATTAAAAAGTTATGGAACCACGATTGATATGGCATATACTTCTACTTCATCTTTTCTTGATAGAGCATCTACCACTACGTTGTCCTTCACATTTTTGTGTAATATTTCCATATCAAATGTAGAAGTTTTTTCTATCCACTTTTGTTTTTCGGTCATTAGTTTTTTGTTGTTGTAATAAGTGTTGCAAGCTATTATTATCTGTATGGATGAACTTGATACCCAATAGTGTTGTTAAGGAAATGTTCCTATGGCTAGGGTTGAGGCCACCAATGTACCATGGGTATAAATAATGATACATAAAGCTTCGCATGCATAAATTAAACAAGATTTAAAGGGTTATAAGGTTTCATACCTCATGCAGTAAAGGCTGATCCATTATTTATCTTTGATCCCTCTTCTTTATCTCCAACAAAGAGATATGCAAAAAAACTTCAACCTTCCTCAAACCAATTTGACCACATGTAAGAAAATGATAATCAAGATAATTTGAAACCCTAATCTCATTAACATCAACATATGATCACAAATAGAGATAAAATATCCATTACACAATGATTTGGAAAGGGAAGAACATCAAATCTTTATTAATCAAGGGAATAAGTACAAGATATACCTTCTCCACATGTAAGGAACCTCATGAAACCTTTGATATGGATCTGCTGCTTCTCTTCTCCAAGAAACTCAGCTTCCAAGATCTACAACAAAGGGAGATGACAGCTAGGGAAAAGGTAGGGGGAGGAGAGTTCCAATTTCAGCAACATAACAATGCTAAAGGTTAAGTACCCTTTCATTTACCCTTGTCCCTCTCTTATATAGTTATCTGAAGAGTCAGGGTTGAGGATGGATCATTTACAACCAATGGAGTAGCTCCAAAACTATCCAAACTACCCAAATTTCAGAAATTTTAGATTTTTTACCACTTACAGGGATATTCATGGGTTTCCTTCTAACAGGTCACGTGTGCAAAGTGAAATTTGAGGGTTTCCCACTGACAAATTAGGTATACAAAGTTGAAATTCATTGGTTTCCCACTGACAACTCATGAATGGGTGAAAAAGGAATTTTTCGAGGTATTTCCAATCATTTTTCAGTAGTTGGTGTCTTCTACAAAGTTATTCCTTAGTGCGATACCTTTCCATTGGTATAGAAAATAGGTTAAAGGGAGTTATAAAATTACAGATATGACCCTTACATCCACATGTTTTCTTTGAGTTGCTGATAGTAGTTTTCACGTCATGTGACAAAACATGTAAAAGTCATCACGGACAGAGAAGTGCCATTTTGGGATATAATAGATGCCCCCTAATGTAAGAGATTAGATATTAAGACGATAGCCAGAATACATTGTAAAAAATGAAATAGTTAAGACGAGGAGTCGAAGAGGTAGGAGAATTCAAGATCGTAGGCTCAAATGAAGGTACTTGAAAGAGAGATAAATGTAAGACAAAACTGATCTCCGAGACATATATGTCAATATACAAATGATTGCCATAAAGATATAAGGAGGATCCAACATGTGTATAATATGCAAAAAGGCACCATATGAAATCATGGCTACACAATATTCAAAAAGGAACCACATGAAATCTAAAGGAGTCATGGACACAAATGAAAAACATGGATCCATGCTCAATAGTCGATCATAGCCACAAGAATACAAGGTGGATATATGTCACAACAAATGCCATATGAAGTGTGAAAAGGTCTTGGGCAACTCGGGAGATAACAAAATATGATGATGCTATTGTCGGCTCAAGGTCTTCAATCCAAACCTCTCAAAGGTACGAATCATCACCATGTGAATAAAAGATTTGAAGTTGAACATGGAGGAAACTGTTTGATTAGAGGTTATTGATGAAACTATTAACAAATGTAAGGGAAACCACCATTAATAAAAATGGTCCCCAAGGTACCTAGTACATTATAACAAGTGTGAATAAATGGTTTTGAATTCGAACACCTAAATAATCCATCAAGTAGGAGACATTGAGGTATTCCCACTACCCAATAGCAAGTGAAATTACCACAGATGACTGTAATCCCCAAGGTACTGTCATAAAATTTAAATCTTATTCCCAGAGAAATATGTGTTGAAGTCGATAGGAAGAGATCCATTGGAAGGAAGGCATTAAAGGCACCCTCCATTATCCAACACGAGGTAAGTCAAAGACTACTTTGATCTAGAGATGGTACAAATTTTTCATCAAGGACTGCTGAACTGGATGTAATGAACCGATACTAGGGAGTGGATAACACAAAAGTTCAAGGAAACTTAAAAATGGGAAACAAAGGTTTATCCTTGAACATTGGGCTTGAAACAATAGTGACTTAGGTAGCTTTTTGAAACTAAGAGACCAACAATACAAATATAAAATGTAGGAAACATTGACAAATTATCCATATAATTGGAAAAGGAACCAACCAAAGGAGTAAGAACTATGAATCAGGATTAATCCTAAGGCCAAAAACTAGAACCCAACTGTTCATAGACTCAAAACATGTGCTTTTTTCAAGGACACAAGACTTGCTGCTATCGTATAAAAGACATTTAAATGAGCTTCCCTTTCCTTCTTTCTTGTAAATATTTAATGACTCTAAGAAATAAAACTAAAGACTTTCTTCATAGTTAGGAAAGCGTGAAGAACAGATAGAAGAATGCTTGATAAGACACTGATCCATGGATTTTATGAGATCGAATTAGTTAATGATCGACGGTGCTTTCACAATTTTGAGAGTCTAAAAATGCCAAAGAAGACTCTAGGGGGAAATTTTTTCATAAGGTTAGTCTCCAAAGTCCGAAGAAGTATAATTAAATCTAGAGGAGAACTCTCTTAGCTTAGACAAACCAAGTTATGCCTTTTTCGTAGTTAGTTGGCAAGTTCCAAAATAGGGGTAAACTATCATCGTACCAACTCTCCTTTGAAAGCAAGAAAAACACTTTAGTTTTACCGGGTGTGAAGGAAAGCAATATCACTCGATGCTTTTGTCCTAAATTTTTAGCGAGCATGAAAATGGCATATAGAATGATCATAATCTTTTTCATATTTTAATCCAGAAAATGAAAAAATAAAAATTAAGCTCAAGTAGGTTCCTTTTTTGTAAATTTAGTCTCTTAGGCTTGAAAAAGAGATAAACATATACTTGGAAATACTCTTCTATCCATAGTCGACTCGAGCATTCATTTTTCGTAAGTAATCCACATGTCCCAGAAAAAGGGTTAAACTTATACCGATGTGGATGTTCCTTCACATCCTTTAATGAGTTTGAATGATTTGGATTTATGCAGGAACACAACAGAATAGACAAATAACCATAGAAACAAATATGTAGTGGAAATAACACTTCATTTCATTAATCAATAACTAAAACTTGTTTACATATAGAATGGAAATAAACTAGCTAGAGTGTTGGTATCTTATCTCTGAGAAGAGATGTGGTAGCTACATGCCTCTGAACTATGTCAATGAGGCTCAAAGGCCTATATATTATTGAGAAATAATGGAAACCCTACACATCCAAAAACCTAACCCTAGGAGGTGAAACACCAGAATGTGGGACCCATTGGGTAACTTGGTACATCAATTTCTTGGGGTCGTAACTTTAGCATACTACCTCCATTTGACACGCATGATACATCATTAGAAAGATATGTTTAAGGACTACATCCATAAAAAAAATATCAAGTTTGAAATAGACTCATATTTTCCTGACCATTGGATGCCAAAAAAACGTCGTTTAGGGTCTCAAAACAGCTCCAAAAATTTAGGACCTGAAAAACTGCCAAAAATAGTAAATTGTGCTACAATTAAGGAAACTAGAAAACTAAAAGAAAGAATGGTGGGGGTCCAAGTGGAATAGGTGTGTGGCCACCAATATCCTCCTAGATCATTGAAGGGACAAGCAAATTCATAAATCTAGTCATGTTTAAGGAGTCAGACCAGATCTTGAAGGTAACTTCACACCTTTCCCGTAAATTTTTAACGAGCCCTAAAATTCGACTCGTGGGCTTACATTTTTTAACGAGCTCAAAGGAAAGCTAGAATAATGATCTAAATAAGAGGAGATGAGTGTCAAGGGCATGAGAAACTAGTTCCAAGTGAAAGGAACAAGCCTAAGCATAGTGCAAGGGACACAAGCAAGATAAGGGAATGAGAGTGTCTCCTCTAGGTAATGGGTGTAAAGTTGCAACGACAGAATGATACAAGGTTAAGTGATGATGAGAGAAGAGATGAGGGATTATATAATGAGATAAAATCATGGAATCTGACATCAAGCTCATAAGCGTGAGTAGGGTATAGGAAAATGTGGTTACATCTTGAACAAAAAGATGAGACTAGTAAATGGTTATGAATCCAACTAAGATCCTGTCTCCAAGAAATAACAATATCAAGACCATGTTCCAAAGAAGAGATCTGATACAGGTTTCTTTGGCAGAAAAATTCACAAGTTTGCTATCTTAAGCAAAAGACATCGTCAAGAAAGAGCTAACAAAGGAAGGCTCTATAGTACCAAGTCCCGAGGATTTATAACGGGTAAGATCAACCTCAAGAGGAAAGATAAAGTCAACATAGATTTTAGGGTCTATAGGAACAGACTCAACATCACAGTAGTAAAAAATTCTACAAGAAGGGTCAAACTCATCAGGATCACCAAATTTCTTCTCTACAGGAAAGTCCAAAAACTCAACAGTGTTAGAGCTTGAGGATTGATCATCAGAAGGATCATACTGAATAAGCAAGTCAGGGTTCTATGTAACCACAATTGAGTCAACATCCATAAGAAGGTCATATTGTATCATAGACTCTAGAAGACTTCATCTGAAGGAAGTAGACCATCCTAGATAGAATACATGTCTAAACATTCAGTTGGATAAATGGAGTGGAGAGAGGGATCCAAAGTCCCCATTGGGTAGATCACCTGGTCAACCACTGAGACTGATTCCCAAGAATATTAGCATGAATGTAGAGGGTTCTTCTCAATGGAAATTGGACACAAGGAATATGAGGCCACATAATTCACCTATGGTGGGCTAGCTTATACTGAAAGAATGGGAATTAACAAAGGATAGACTTGGTCTACAGTCGGGTCAAGAGGGGGATCGATGAATGTCAGCTTATCAACAGTGACAATAATTTTGTTATGAGGAAAATACATCACATGAAAGAGAGTATAAATGAAAACTTTCATTGCATACACATAATCATGCCCAAGGAGCATATTAAAGTCCAAGGGGTCCTCTATAACCTTGAAATCAACTAAGACAATATTTCCACCCAAAGTAACAGGTGTTTGAGTAAGAATTCCCAAAGTTTTACTAGTTCTTCTATCAAAAGATAGTAACTAATTATCAATCGACATGAGGTTGGGGGATCCCATGCATCTCCAAGCACAAGCAGATAAAATACTAATAGAGGCTCCTTCATATACAATACAACGAGAAATCTTGTAGTGCTCAAATTGGACCTTTATTTGAAAAGGTGCAACCGAAGGAAGGGGTGGCTCTACTAGGCTATTCCAATAAAATGAATCAATTTGAGGGATTGTTGGGGATTCATTCGAAGAGAATTCAGTTCCCCCTTGTCCAAAAAGTTATGAATTGGACATAAATAAAACATGACTAGTAGACAACTCACTCTCCAAAGGAAGAGTGGGATTGATCAAAGATTGCATCGATTCAAACACTTGATGCAGATCACTCTCCAAAGGAAGAGTGGGAATGACCAAAGAATGAATTGTTCCAACCAATTGAAGCATATCACTCTCTAAAGGAAGAGTGGGATTGAGCAAAGGTTGCATTGGTTCAATCACTTAATGCAGATCACTCTCTGAAGGAAGAGTGTGATTGAACAAAGACTAAATTGGTTCCACCACTTGATGAAGGTCACTCTCCAAAGGAAGAGTGTGATTGACCAAATATCTCATTGGTTGAATCACTTGATCAGCCAAAGGTTGAATAGGTTTTTGGGAAAATACATGTTGTTTAGGAGAAGGACATCCTTGATACTTGGACCACACTCTTCATGCCTCCGGAATAGCGAGGAATTGATGAGTAAGGTGGTCTCCATCACAAAGATTACAAGGGAAATTAGGCTTATGTTTTGAAGGGTTGGTTTTCTCAACGGTGTCAACATGACTTTCATTGGATGATTGTTTCCTCCCAGGATGACCTCCAGAGGCTAGGTGGTTGGGTCCAACATGACTTTTAGAGGCTAGTTGTTTCCCCCCAACATGATTTCTAGACGCTAGTTGGTTGGGTCCAACATGACTTGTAGAGGTTGAGTGAGTGCCCCCAACATGACTTCTATATGATGGGTGGTTAGTTTCTACATGACTTGCAGAGGTTGAGTCTATTCCCCAGGCATGACTTTCAGAGGATGACTGGTTAGGGTCAACATGAATTTCAGAGGTTGAGTAATTTCCCCTAGCATCAATTCCAGAGGCCAGGTGGTTGGGTCCAACATGACTTGAAAAGTTTGAGTGAGTTCCCCCATCATGACTTCCAAAGGTTGGTTTTTTCCCCCAGCATGACTTCCATAGATTAGGTGGTAAAGGTCAACATGACTTGTAGAGGTTGAAAGTGTGCCCCTAGCATGACTTACATAAACTGGGTGGTTAATTCCAACATGAATTGCAGAGGTTGGATGGGTATCCCCAATATGCCCCGCAAAGGCTAGGTGTTTTCCCCGAGCATGACCTACAGAGGCTAGGTGGTTAAGTCCAACATGACTTGTAGAGGTTGGATGGGTGTCCCTAGCATGAATTCCAAATGTTGGGTTCTTTCCCTCTTTCTTTCATGTCTTCTTCCTATTATTCCTCCTTTTATTCATTTTAGACTATAGGTTACTAGTATCAGAACTTTCACTGCATGAGGTAAAAGGAGGAGGATAGGTTTCTATAGGTGAAGGGGTGACAATGTTTTGATTAAATTTATATAAAGTGATTTCTTGAGAATCATCAGGAGCATTCAGGACAGTCAGAGTGGATAACAACCAAACTGGTAGCCCAAGGGTGAATCCAAACATATTCAAAGTGGCCATTAAGGGAACAACAACATTGCATGTGAAAGGAAAAACACAAGACGCCCCTTGCATGGGGGTCTCTTGGTTGGTTTCCATAGGGGTACTAGTCATAATTTTTTACTTAACAAGAAATCAAATTCTAAGGTTGAATGGAAACAAACACCACAAAGGGCACACCACTAGAAGAAAATCTGAGGTATCCAGATGAGGAAAACAAGGACACCTTCCAAAGGAGAGTATGGAATGATGAGGGCCCATAACTAACCAGTGAAGGGAGAAGGACAATTATGCAGTGTCCTGATACAATCACTTTGGGAAACCATTTGAATCACCAACCACTTTTCCAAATATATGCACGGGGTTTCCTGCCACGTCTGCCTTGGGTATAGTGGAAACAATGTTCCACCATCACCCGTGTAGATTCCTAAAGATCAAGATGCTAAGGATACTAAAATCACAAAGAAAGTGTGGTAGAACAATCTTCAGTCCAACCGATGTGCATGGGTAGGGTAACTAATCCTGAGACACAAACAGTACCAGGAACCACACGAGGCTGGAAGATGGTACTGAGTGAGACCCCAGATGCGCACCAGATCTAGTGCATGCTCAACCGAGTATAGGAGGGGTATCTCCACCACTCTTTATTGCATGAACTCATGCATGAATCTTGTGTCAAGGGAGATTTCTATTTAAAGATAGCCCTAACCTAAAACACTAGCTTAGACTAGTGTGTTCCATCCCTAGAAATAAAATCTTACTAATATGTTTTAAATATTAACATTCTTTTTAAGGGTTGTTGATTACTCAAAAGGTAGCGGTAATGAAAATAGTGATGTTTTGAATTGAAAGTAGAAACAACATGGACAATGTGAAAGAGAATCAAAATGCAAACTTCTACTTCTCTTTTATTTTCAAAACTAAAAATGGAGGCCACAAAAGAAAGGTTTATTTTTATATTTTCAAAAAATATATGCAATGCACCTAAGACTAAAACCTAGCCTAACTGCATATAAAGAAAATACTTATTATTTTTTACGTTTTCTTTATAAATGAGAAAGAAAAACAATCTATGAACAAGTCCATGCAGATAATGTTAACAAAGCAAAAGGACTTCTGCTCTATAACTACCAAACATACCCTAAGCTTCCCTAAAGTCCGACTAATCCTCTCTTGGGAAGAAGACTTTCATAAGGGAAAAATCCAACCACCTTAGCATAAATAAGGTTCACCCACAATACTAAAGAATATAAGAATAAAAAAGGCCCTATGTTAAGTCTAAACCTGCTAACAGAGGCTAATCAACAGCTTGCACAACAAGGTCATGCCAAGGAAGGAGGTGGGGGGAAGAGCAAAAGACAAACCCAAGTGCTTCAGAAAGAGATTACAAAAAAAATAAAGAGCACATGCAAGGGAGGACACAACTTACCAGTTGTATTACACAGGAAAGGGACCTAGGAGGACCCCACAAACAACACCAAACCACCCCAAACAATCCCAAAAAGGTAAAAAAGCACTGAAACAGGGAAAAAATGGGTTCCTTAAGGAAAATTCGTGTATCATACATAGGTATACCAAAGGAAAGTCACATATAGGTTAGGGATATGCTACTGTGCAGTGCAACAATCGCGTATGGGTGGTGGAAGGCCTAAAAAAGCCCCAAAACAACCTTAAAAAGGCAAGTAAGGTGTCAAGAAATACTTAAGAATGATTACTGACCCGCAAGAAGGTCTTAGACCTTGAAAATACACTGGAAAAATGAGACAAGGATACCCCAAAATAGACCATTCTTCCCCAGTAAAGGCACCATCTATCATCTATGTTGTTAAGGAAATGTTCCTATGGATGGGTGTTACAGAGAAAAATTCCTATGGCTTGGGGTACCACAACAGACAACTTGACTCCAGAAATCAATCCTTTCCAACATGCAATTGAAATTAAATGTCTAACACTAAAGGATTAGACCTCGTACCTTATTCCAGACGGTTGAAGTAGATCCCTGTTGAGCTTTCCAACTTCAGCTTGAATTGATAGATTACTTTCTCAACAAGTAAACAATACAAGCATTCTATATATCATGGTGTTAGATCTATTCTAGCATATATAATCAATAATGTAAAATAATTTGACATAATCCCATGGATAAAATATTCATTCAAATACACATCATTGGATAGGAAAAGATATTTCTATTAATATAAATCAGAGATTATAAGACAGATACAACCTCTGACGGCACGTCTGCGAACCGGAGAAACATAATCCCCCACTTGGGCCTCCACCACTTCAATCCTCCATCTCTCGATAGCAAGCTCACAAACAAAAGGAAAGCTTGGGAAGAATACAAAAGTGCTCCAAGGGACAAAGGGATCCAGACTCAAGCATAAGTTTCGGCAACAATGGACTATAGTTTCTTTGCTTACAATTCTCTCTTATGCCTTCAATGTACCAAGGGGTTCCTTATATAGCTTTCAAAGGGATAATGAAAGGTCGAATCCAAGTGATCTCAAGGCATATGGAAGGCCAAGAGTCAAATGAGTCAGATCCATGTCAAGGAAAACTACAAAAGGATTTGGATTATGCACACATCCCGATGTACGCGGTTATATGGGTCAAACCCGTGTATGTACGCGATTATAGGGTTAAAAGTCATGTATATAATTTTTCATATGTTTGTAGGGATGATCAAGGAAACATCAAAGGAAAAAAAGTGGTCCATAGGGTCTAATGAGTCTGCAGCTGGACAAGGGAAGGCCATACAAAGTCTGATTCACCTGGAGTGGTGAAATCCGCTATAACAGATGCCCCCTAATGTTGTGAGGTTAAAGGGGTTATACGATGGCCAAAATACATTATAAGTCCATCCCAGAAGTCGAGTGATGAAGCATCCCAAATGGAAGACCAGCCACCCAATCATCATATTACAAGAATACAACTCTGCATATAATTTCAAGTACATATAGCAGTCCCGGATACATAAGAGTACAATGGCCATGAATAGGCATAATACATGATATCAAATATGTGGTTATCGCCACATACAATATACATAGATCAAAATCTCCATGATGAAGATATACAAAGGACCATGATCTCCAAAATGGATGAAGATATATAATAGATCAAGATCTCCATAGTGGCTGGAAATGTCTGACATATACTAGAATCAAGTCACGAGAGCTGAAATCTCATGAAAACTAGCATGATCAAGGAGGTAGCATATAAGAGATGCCACCAATCTGGAAAGTCTTCTAGACAAACCGCTACGAGTACATGTCCTACTATGCGAATAGAGGTTTCGAGGTCGAACA
>LPNX010883972.1:286141-297484 GCA_001517045.1 Pseudotsuga menziesii | reverse complement strand
GGAATCAAGGTACTAGAGTGAAAACTAACAAGTGTGAATAAATGTGTTGAGTTCGAACACTTGAGAGAATCCATCGATCAGGGGACATTGATGTATTCCCAAGAAACTGTCGATGGCGAGAGAACCTACCACTAATGACTGCAAGTCTCAAGGCACTCAAAATGACTCTAGATTCCAATCCCAGAATAAATGACCTGAAGTCGATGGGATGAAATCTGCTGGAAGGAGGGCATTAAGGCATCCCCCATCATCCAACACGAGGTACTCAGCAAAGCTGTATAATGTGGAAGGACTTGATCATAAGGTGCATGAACTAGTAACTGTACTGGGAATGGTCGACATGCAAAGTCAAGATAACTGAGGAATGGCCGACTCAGGTTTCAACTTCCTTCGAACAAGATCATAACGGCATATGGTGACTGAAAGAAGGCAGCATAGACTCGATATGAAAACTGGGACATCTCTGTGACACAGGAGGCATCAACAGAGGCTCCATAGGGACTGGAAGCTTAACCAGTAGGTGGAGATAAAATCAGATAAACGAGTACAATTCCTAAAGTCAAACTATAACCCAACCAATGGATGTGATATACAGTGCTCTGTTTGAAGGCGACACGACTCGATAGCTGCCAAAGATAACATCTTTCCTTATATGGATTTTTGTTTTTGTTTTTGTTTTTTTTGGACTTTTTCAGTTATTTGAAAAGCTTGAAAAAAGAATAAACTAGCTTTATAGTTACAAAATAGGAGGAGACGAGTGTCATAAGGGAAAAAAAACTAGTTCCAAGTAGTGGAACATACCTATGCTCAATGCAAGGATACATGTGTAGGATATCGACACTCGGGGGAAAATCCCCTCCTGGTAAAAAGGGACTCAAGCTGCGAAGGATATAAAAAATGGCTCTGCATGGCTAGACATGAGACAAGTTCGAGCTATATGGCTGAAACGCAATGTCAGGGGAGCTGGCATAAAGCTCAATAAGGTAGGCAAAGCTCATGATAATGCATTCACAACTTGACATAAGGGAGTCTTGAGGGAAATAGGCTAGGATAAGATCAAGAGGAGTATGAGGCTCTTGTGAAATGTCATGACGGTACTATACAACGGACTCCCACACCCTAAAGGAGAAAATGTTGGCATGGGCACCAAATGAAAATAAGGCTCTAACTAGGGTACCCATGTAAGGTGAAGCTCTACCACTCATATCATGCCACTTCTAAAGTAGCAAGAAGGTTCTGTGACATAATAGAGTGGGTTCATACCTAAGGACATGGTGATATGGTCATAAGGTCATGCAAAATGAAAACAGTGGTGAACCTAACCTATATTCCAATTTAGACATGATACATGAGATCGGCATGAATGGGTTAATCCAAAGGCTGAAACGACACTAAAAAATGTCTTCTACATCACAAATTATGTCAAAAATGGTCCAAAACGGTTAGAAATGTCGAAACTATAGGAAAGGGGGTAAAAATTTTCAAATATTTGAAATTTTTTCTATAAATAGTAAAAAATATAAATCATTTGAAACTTTTACCCATTTGAGCTCTAATTTTCAACTACAAATTCCAGGAGATCCAGCCGGCGGAATTCACAACCGTTTCTTCTAGGTATTTACTCATGCTCTCCTCTTGCATTTTGATATAATTTTTATAGATTTTCATGGTTAAATGAAGTTTTTAAGCCATCCCAAAGTGTGCGCTACGGCCCACGTAGATATCGAGGCTTTTTTCCGCGTATAGGACTGGCTATACGCGGAAAAGGGCCTCAAACCCGCGTACATACGTGGCTGTTTGCAAAACAGTCGCGTATGAGGCCGTGCATATGAATTTTCAAGAAACTAATGGGTAATATTGCAATTTATTTTGCAGCATGGTGCTAGAGTGGAGAGAGCATGAGCATGGTGAAGTAGAGGAAGCAGTAAGGACCGACTTAATGGCTCAACAAGCTGTTCGTGCATGTGGACTCTACAAGTTTTGGTGTCTTGGTGGTTTGAGGGCCAAACCAAGGCTGCTACAGATGCTGGTAGAATATTGGGATCTAGACTCAGAGTCCTCCGTATTGATGGGATGTCCCTCACCATAGAGGTGGAGGACATATACTTTATCATTGGTCTTTCTAGACAAGGGGAGGTGGTGAACCTTCGTTCCTGAGGTGGGCCAGGGGGTGGCCTGACTATCGACGAGTACATAGTGGTGTACTTTCATCCAGACACGGAGAAGGTGGGGAGTCAAGTCCCTACCAATGCTATACAGGTGCTGGGCCTAAAGGCCATATTGTTGACACTGGGCAGGATAGCCAGCTTAGTATCACTCCACTAGGCCTCGCGGCCTCTGATGTTCTATGCAGTGGAGTGCATGAGACCCACTATATACGACTAGAGTACTACACTATTGAGCAACATGAAACACCAGCTCAGTGAGTGTAAGGCAGGAAGGATACAAAACTTTGGGTTCAGTAGTATTTTGAGCACATTTTTCTTCGAGCGTGTTCCAGGATTGAGCCCTAGAGTGGACATTCCTCTCCACGGGGTTCGAGATCTGGCCCAATGGCGTTGGGCAGATGCTATGCGCAGACTGGGGGGTGGTAGGGTGGCCAACCCATATCCATCTTACTTCTTTCCATGGTGGCAATGGCAGACCGTTGCCATTGATGACTACCCCTATGTAGGGATAGATTTCCGGGGGGAATTCGGACATGCCATTGCCACTAGGATCGGCATATGGAGACATAGGTAACGAATATTGACCCTCACTCTTTTTAAAATTTTTTGATTTATTTTTTTGTATTTTCTTGATTATGTGGAATCAAAAAGACATGTTTTTGTGCGACAATACATAGTGACATCTACCATTCATGTGCAAATGTGGGACCATAGCGGCTAGAGGGCTTCCCTCATCATAAATGGATGGGAAGAGGAGATGACATCACAGGTGTGGATGTGGAGTGAATGCTCCAGAGCATTCATACCAACTTTCTGAGACTGACTCATAGAGTTCCCATGGTGCAAGTCGATGACTTTCCTGAGGCCATGCAGCGGCAGGTGGTGGGTGTACCACGCGCATGGGTGCGTTTATTTCGACGACTAGCTAGAGTCGTAGTGACGTTCCATGATCACAACCCTCCTCCTCATCCACAGGATTAGACACCTGGGAGTGTATATGTTTTGTACTATCATGTACTATATGATGGTGGCTTTAAAAGCCCCAATTTTGTATCATGACACTATGTATTACCACATTTTTTATGTATATAAAAAAGTTTTATGGTGATCGATTTATTTATTTACATGTGTAAAAATGTTTATGATTAATTTATTATGAATGAGACAAATGCAAATCTAACACGTAGTTAGCATATGAGTCAGCAACTTGATTATTATTTCTTGGAATGTGTATATATGTTATATTGTCAAATTGTTGTTCTAACAATCTCACACATAAGAACCTTCTCAATAATGTCGGATCTCTAACATGGTACAAACCATTGTGCTGTGACACTACTAACTCTGAATCAAGACGTACCTCAAGAGATAGAACACCATGTAGAATGGCATCCCATAGAAGCTCAATAACGACGCTATATTAAGCAACATTGTTGGAAGATGGCTGTAGACATACACCTCTTGAAGACAAAACCTGACCCATAGGAGTATAAATCACCCAAGCAGCAGAGGCTGAGTGTTGAGTGTGACAGCTTGCACCATTCGCGAATCCTATGTAGGTGGAAGATTCCATTGACATCTGCCAAAAGAAACAGAAACTATTCACAAACCCAATCATGATAAAAAAGACCTAACTATGCAAAGTTGTAAAATAATATACAATAAGCAGCCTTGGCTAAAGATCATGCATAGTATTTTTTGAGATAGAGCCCATTTCTAGGCTCCGCCAAAGCTGTTCCTTTGTAATCCACTAACTCATAAGCACCCTTCTCTAATACACTCTTGACCACGTAAGGACCACGCCACATAAGATTAAATTTCCCTACCCCCAAGGGTTCTTTCAATTGATCCCACAAAAGGACCAAGTCTCCTTCACTAAACACTCTTGGACAGACAGACTTATCATACTGGACCTTAATGCGATGTTTATTAACCTCTAAAGCCACCAAGGCATCTCGACGCTACTCATCAAGTTGCTCAAGGTGAACCAAATGCTCCTCCAAAGGTGAAGTGTTTGGTAAGAGTTCCACAGCTAGCTTCAATGAAGGAATTTCGCATTCAACCGGAAATATCAACTCCACTCCATGTACAAGCTGATATGGAGAAAAACCAGTGGCAGTCTTAACCACGGTTTGATATGCCCACAAAGCAGGATATAACATAATGTGCCAATTCGTCTTGCTTTGTGTGATGGTTCGTTGGAGAATGGATTTGAGTGATTTATTCACTGCCTCTACCTGTCCATTCACTTGAGGATAGTAAGAAGAGGAGTTCTCTTGCTTATACCCTAACTTGGATGCCAACTCTTCCATCATACAGTTCTGAAAGTGCGAGCCATGGTCAGTGAGAAGCTCTTTCGGAATCCCGAACCGAGTAATAATTTGGTTGAATACAATGTGAGCGGCTGTCTCACCGTTGGATTTTACTGTAGGCATAGCCTCAGCCCATTTCGTGAAGTAATCAATAGCCACTATAATGTGATGGTGCCCCCCAGCTGAAGCTGGGTTGCAATCCATAAAATTGATCCCCCACTTAGTGAAGGGACCGGCGGTGATAATAGCATGTAACGGGGCAGGTTTCGAGCACATATTACATGCGAACACCTGGCAAGGGTGGCACCTATTGACCACATCAAAACAATCTTTAAAGATCGATGGCCAGAAATAACCCGCTCTCAAAATCTTTTGAGCTGTAGAAAGCCGAGATAAATTACCACCACATGCCCCTCCATGGAAATCATTCAGCACAACCTCAGCCTCATCATGAGTTAAACAACATCATAAAATGGAATCTACCCCACGACGGTACAAAGTATTGTCCACTATAATTTAGTTCTTAGAGACATGACGTACTCGTCGTCATTCATCTCACAAGAGGTGAGTAGGGGTCCTCTGTGTTTGTAGATATACTATGATATCCCCATACCATGGGTCTAACGTTGAGATTAAGAAGATGTGTTCATAGACAAATGTATCTTCACAAACCAACTCCTCGGCCTCGCTCGGGAAATCTGATATAAGCTCTGCAAAGATTAAATATTTCTTCGATTTTGCCGAAACAAACTCAAGATCAAATTCTTGCAGAATGACAATCCATTTATTATACTTTCCCCCAATCATCCTTCGGGTGAGGACAAACTAAAATGGATTGACATGGGCCACAACCAAGGTCTGGCAAAGGAGAATATAATGTCTCAAACACTGAACCGCATGTACGGTAGCTAAAGCAAGCTTCTCAACATGAGAATAACGAATCTCTACGTCAATAAGGTTTCGGCTCAGATAATATATGACATGCTCTTGGAGCTCCTCATCCTCTTGAACCAAAACCATACCAATCGTATCTAAAGACGCGGCCACATATAATAGAAAATCATGGCTATAATCTGGAGGGCCAATCACCGGGGCCGATGCTAGGACTTGCTTGAGTGCATCGAAGGACTCCTGGGCTCATACATCCCATTCAAAGGGAGTATCCTTATTCAAGAGACACATGAAGCCTCTAGTCAAATTGGCAAAGTTGACAACAAATATTCGTAATAATTTTGCCATTCCTTGCAAACATTGAAGATGATGAATATTCTTTGGGGGAGACAACTGAAGTATTGCCTCAACCTTCAAAGGGTCAACTCTTATACCCTATTTCAAAATGATGAATCCTAACAAACGACCTGACTTCACGTAAAAGATGCACTTATGAGGATTTAATCTAACTGAATAGTTCCGAAATCTTTCGAATACCAATCTCAAGTGATAGGGATGACGCATTCTCATACGAGAATGAGCAGCGAGGTCATCCAAAAATACTTCAATAATAGACTTGAGATCGTGGAAGATCAAGGCCATCGCCCACTGAAACATAGCTCCGACATTTTTAAGGCCGAAAGGTATTTTTCGATATGCAAATGTTCCCCAAGGACAAATAAATGTGGTCTTGTGTTGGTCCTCAGGTTTAATCTGGATCTGATTATACCTAGAAAATCCATCCATAAAGGAGAACACCTCGCTACCCGGAAACTCATCCAAAATCTGATCTATAAATGGTGTGGGGAAGTTATCCTTAGGACAGGCATGAATTAAATCGCGGTAATCAGTGCATATGCGGATCGCTCCCTGCTTCTTATCCACCGGAATGGGGTTTGAAACCCACTCCGTCAAGGGAAAGGGATAGATGAAATCGGCTTTCAACAGCTTCTCTATCTTTGCCTTAATGGTGGGTGCTTTCCTAGGATTCACAGCCCGTAAACGTTGTCGAACAGGCTTAGCATTGGGGTAAGTCTTAATCTCATGTTCGACAATTTGAGGGTCAATACGTAGCATCTTGTCGTAATACCAAGCAAAAACATCACGGAATTCCTTGAATAGCTCGATATATTCCAGAATCTCAGCATGGGAACATTCTGCCCCAATATAGACATTCTCTATTGTGCCAGGATTGCGAGAGATGTTGATAGGAATTGTGGAATATATGTTCGCCATGTTTCCATCAGCCATCAGACCAGGAGAGCTTAATGGACCCACAGGACTAGCAACTCTCTGAATAAGAATCTCCCTATAATCCTCATGCTTCAAATGGTCAAGCGCTGGAAGAAAGTACGAACTATGATGAAGTTCCTCCCATGGTGGCTCAACTCCCGACATAGCCTCGATAATCACTTCATCTGAAGGGAAAACCATATCAAGGTAGTCATGGGCATGAGAAGACTCTACTGCCCTTGCCGGCAGCACATAGGGGTCTTCCTCCTCCGTCCACGAAGAAGAAGAACAAGGCTCTGCAACACTCTTGAGATTAGCTTGATAAGCTATCATAGCTACAGGAAACGACATGCTTGTCTCGATGGGCTCACTCGAAGTACTCAGTGTAGGAAGAATCCAAGGATCTTCCATATGGGTTGTGCGAAAAGAACCCAAGGTCGTAGATGTCGAAGACTCATCGGAACAAGATCCTATCATGACGATCGGTGCATGACAACTAAAGCTTCCCATGAGGGATGGATACATGCCTACACCCACACTCCCAGTTTTTGGCTGGGAGTGGTCAACAATTGGGATTGAAGCTCCCGAAGATGCGATAAGAGACGGATTCTTGAATTCCATTTGATCAATCATTACAATCTTCCTGTTATGTGGAAAGCATACAACGCGGAAAAAATAAGAAGCAACGTCTTGCATACTATACATCCAGTTCCTACCCAGCAAGAGATTGTATTCAAGGGGCGCATCAAGCACCTCAACCTATATCACAATGGTCTTCCCCCCCAAATGGAATTTAAGGGAAGGAAGGATACCATGCAACCTAAAATATCTCCCATCAAACACAGTTAACATAGTCACTGATTTAGACAGCTCAGGAGAACCCAGAACCTTCCAATAGGACAAAGACATCATAGAAGCAGTAGTGCCCTCGTCAATCAAAGTACACTTGATGATCATATTAAGACATTCTACATGCACAAAAAGAGACACATAGTAGGGCAAGTGAGGCTGCAGTCCTACAGTTTCAAATTTGATCACTGAGGAAGAATCATCTCCATTCACACCAAGGGCATAAAGCAATGCCTTCCTTTGCGAAGGACAACTCTGAAGCACTTCCAATGCAGACATCGCACAAGGAGTGTGGCCCAAATCCTCTACAACTGAATAATTCTGGGTGGCTCGGGAATTTGGATTATGCCCTGAACGCTTAAGGACTCCCTTAGGAATGTGAGGTGCAGCCTCAGGTTTATCCGTAGGTTTCTCAATATGCAAAGGGGACCCTGGTGGATCAGGCTCTTTGCATGGGCTGGGTTGTGATGAACTATAATATTTCGCATGAGTCACAAATTTCACAGCACGGACCATGTTAATGCACCCATGAGCACTAGTCTCTGGTGGATCATTCTCACTAGACTGTTCATGGGACTTTGAGTTCATATTCTGGTTATGCGGTAAAGGGTTAGTTAGCATAGCTGGGCCTTGTGCTAAGAATATCGAAGCTTCATCAATCCAAGGGCACAAGTAAGTGAGGTGATCATCCTTACATAACTTGCAAGGGAAATTAACCTTATGTTTAGCTTGCTTGTCCCCCCTAGCATTTCTATCGTTATTGTAATTATTGCTAGCATTCTCATTCTTATTCCCACCCTTTCGATTATTATTTTTACCCTTTTTTATATTCCGTTCGGGCTACTGGTTACCCTTCTGGTCCGACGATTACACAGAAAGTACATTCACCATTTGGGTAGGTTGAGACGAAGCTGTATCTTGTCCTGAAGCAGATTGGTTGAGCAACAATTGACTAACTTGTTTTGCAACCGAATCCGCAGGTTTCGCACTTGCACAACCCACAATGGCATCAACATGTGGTCCACGTTTGACTTTGGGATCGAAACTGTAATGAGGAGCGTTGGGAATAATCTCATCTAACAAACCAGACTGAGCATAGATCAAGTCCAGTTCCTACGCCCTAAAAGTCGCTTGTTCCTCATTCTGCACTCCAGATGTGGAAACATCCTTCGCTATATACGGTAATAACGACTTGAGGAACGACTCGAGGAGGAACTCCGACGGTATAAAGGCTTTAAATAATCTCTTCCATCTATGCCACTCCTGAATATGATCAGAAATATGGGTGGCTTTATCTTGCCAAAATTGCGACAAGATTTCAATACCAACGTCATAGCGCACTGGTAGCTGGAAGTGATTAAGAAAAGTCATCGCAAGGTCGTCAAACAAAGTAAAAGTGCCCCTAGGTAACTCTATATACCATTTCGCAGCAGGCCCTGTGAGGGTGCATTGAAATAGTCTCAAACGGACTGAGTCCTGATGTAACGAATTCGAATAGCACCATAGGTGAAACGTAGTAATGTGTTCGCTCGGATCCTCTCCCGATTTGCCTTCGAACTTAGGTATGTCCGAAGGAATCTTGGTAGGGACAGCCGGCCAAGCCAGGTCATGAGCCACAGGATCGTTCATAAGTCTCAATAAGTCAGGAAGATTAAGCATCACGAGGAAAGGGAGCCTAGGATGATGAGGTCTATGGACTGCTCCCTGGTTCATATAGGTTTGGTTACCACCATGGCCTTGGCCATAGTTCCCTCCTCCCTAGTAGAGTCACCAATTCTGTTACGGAGAGAAATTCCTATGGCTTGGGGTACCACAACAGACAACTTGACTCCAGAAATCAATCCTTTCCAATATGCAATAGAAATTAAATGTCTAACACTAAAGGATTAGACCTCGTACCTTATTCCGGACGGTTGAAGTAGATCCTCGTTGAGCTTTCCAATTTCAGCTTGAATTGATAGATTACTTTCTCAACAACAAGTAAACAATACAAGAATTCTATATATCATGGTGTTAGATCTATTCTAGCATACATAATCAATAATGTAAAAGCATTTGACACAATCCCATGGATAAAAAATTCATTCAAATACACATCATTAGATAGGAAAAGATATTTCTATTAATATAAATAAGAGATTATAAGACAGATACAACCTCTAACGGCATGTCTGTGAACTGGAGAAACTGAATCCCCCACTTGGGCCTCCACCACTTCAATCCTCCATCTCTTGATAGCAAGCTCACAAGCAAAAGGAAATCTTGGGAAGAACACAAAAGTGCTCCAAGGGACAAAGGGATGCAGACTCAAGCATAAGTTCCAGCAACAATGGACTATAGTTTCTTTGCTTGCAATTCTCTCTTATGCCTTCAATGTACCAAGGGGTTCCTTATATAGCTTTCAAAGGGATAATGAAAGGCCGAATCCGAGAGATCTCAAGGCATATGGAAGGCCAGGAGTCAAATGAGCCGGATCCATGTCAAGGAAAACTCCAAAAGGATTTGGATTATGCACACATCCTGATGTACGTGGTTATATGGGTCAAACCCACGTATGTACACAATTATAGGGTTAAAATACGCGTATATCATTTTTCATATGTTTGTAGGGATGATCAAGGAAACATCAAAGGACAAAAAGTGGTCCATAGGATCTAATGAGTCTGCAGCGGGATAGGGGAAGGCCATACAAAGTGTGATTCACCTGGAGTGGTGAAATCCACTATAACAATGGGGTTGAGTCCACCAATGTACTATGGGTATAAGCACTGATATAGAAATATTTTCAAGCATATATTAAACCAGATTTAAAGGGTTACAAGGGTTATCATGCAGTGAAGGTTTATACATGCTTTCTCTTTGATCCCTCTTCTTTCTCTCCAACCAAGAGATGTGTAAAACAACTTCAACCTTCCTCAACCAAATTGACCACATGTATGACAATGATAATCAAGATAATTTGAAACCCTAATCACATTAACATCAACATCTGATCACAAACAAAGATAAAATATCCATTACACAATGATTTGGAAAGGGAAGAACATCACATATTTATTAATCAAGGGAAGAAGTACAAGATATACCTTATCCTCATGTAAGGCACCTTGTGAAACCTTTGATATGGATATCATGTTTCTCTTCTCCAAGAAACTCAACCTCCAATATTTGAGACCACTACAACAAAATACCCTTTTGGGTGCGGTTTTGGCTTGCGGCAGTTTCGCTAACCCCTTCCCAAAATGTTTTTTTAGGTATTTGGAGGTGGTTCGTAAAAACCCCCATTAAAAGTCTTTAAAATTAGACTTTTGGGGGCTGTTTTTAAACCCCCTCCCCCAAAAATTCCAACTCTCAAGACTTTTGGGGGCATTTTTTAAACCCCCCCCCCCAAAAGTCCAATTCTGAAGAATTTTAGGGGCGGGTTTCAAACCCCCCCCCCCCCCCCCCCCCCCCCCAAAAAAGGTCCAATTCTCAGGATTTGAGGGAGGGGGCGGGGGGTTAGAAAACCCCCCCCCCTAAATGTGTTTTTAAAGGCATTTTTAAGAACCCCCCCCCTAAAAGTCATGAGAATTAGAATTTTGGGGGTGGTTTTGGCTTGCGACGGTTTTGCTAAACCCCATCCACCCCCCAAAAAGGTTTTTTAGGTCTTTGGGGGTGGTCCTTAAAATCCCCCCTCAAAAGTCCTAAGAATTTGACTTTTGGGGGCATTTTTTAACCCCCCCGCCCAAAAAAAAATCCAATTCTCAGGACTTTTGGGGGGTGGTTGGAAAGATTCCCCCTCAAAAAAAGTCTTGTTCTTGTTAGACCTTTTAGGGGGGGTTATCTAAAAACTGCCTTCAAAAACACCTTGA
>LPNX010883972.1:150594-286031 GCA_001517045.1 Pseudotsuga menziesii | reverse complement strand
TTTTTTTTCTGAGGGGGGTAGGGGGGAGGGGTGGGTTTAAACACCATCCCCAAAAGTCTCGAGAATTGGAATTTTGGGGGGGATTTTAAAAAATTTCCCCCAAAATTTCAATTCTAAGGACTTTTGGGGGGTTTTTTAATAACCTCCCCCAATGGCCTAATTTTTTTTTGGGGGGGGTGGGGGTTTAGAAAAACCGTCGCAAGGTAAAACTTCCTTGAAAATTTCTTTAGGGGAGGTATTTAAAAAAAACCTCCAAAACTCATGAGAGTTGAACTTGTGGGGGTGGTTTTAAGATAACCGCCCCCAAAAGCATAATTCTCATGACTTTAAGGGGGGGTTCTCTAAAAACCACCTTCAAAAAAACTTTTAGGGGGGGTTTTGGAAAGCCCCCCAAAAAAATTCCAACATAACTTTTTTTTGGGGGGGGGTTGGAAAGCCCCCCCCCAAAAAATTCCAACATGACTTTTTTTGGGGGGTTGGGGGGTTTGGAAATAATTTGAACCACTTTACCAATGAGAACCATTTCTTTGGGATCATCCATGCTATTGAATATCGAAGGAATTTATTTTTTCTCAAGCGGTGGAACATGCATGGAAACTCTAACCCATAGCTATAATGTTTTGACGACATATGTTCTTCCACAAGTGGTGAACACTTCTTCAACATAAAGGTGTTTTAGCAACCACAAGTTCATCCATAGTGTAAAAACAACAAGGTGAATATAAACCAGTTAAAGATATTGTTTATGTGCATTATAACTTGCAATTGTTGTCCCATTATTGTGACAAGTCAAATATATATAACTCATGTATGAATTGGGGCAACAATTGAGAGGAGGGAAATTTGGAGATGGAGCATTGGTTTTGGAACAACTGATGAATTCTCCTTTTGATGATGATTATTGTGGTGTGATTCCACCCCATCTAGTTTCCTTGATCAACACTCCAAAATTAGGGGCTTCATGATCAATTACATGTACATAATCAACTCCAACTTCACTTCCACACTACTACATATGGCTCAAAAATACCATGACAGTTTGCCGTGAATAAGTTAAAATTGAATTTTTCGTGGAAAACAAATTTAAAATTTTGGAAAAAAATGAAAATGTCCCCGACGATTGTCGCTATAGCGACATATAGTCCATAACATTTCTATAGAAATGGACGTTCATCGCTAGAGTGACGAATGTCGAGGCAAAAATGTTTTTCTTTTTCTTTTTTAATGGTCATTGAATTTTTGTTTTTTTTGAAATTTGATCATTGTGCATTTTCATCGGATCTTTGACCTTGCTTGATCTATAAATACATGTTCTTAAGTCATATTTTCACAATCATTTGCTATAGTTGCAACAATATTTCTATTGGTTTTCATTCTGCGATTTCAAGAGTTCAGTACTGGTTTGACACATCAAATTTTTGATCTCCTTCATTTTCCAGGTTAGTTTGACTGCAATGCTCTAGAATTTTTTTTGGTTGCACGCTTTATGTTCCAACTAGGGCTTCGATGAAATGGAGAAAATGTTTATATAGTTTGGGATTTTTGTGTCAAAATGTAATTTTATAAATTGTCATTTGTGTTAAAATGTAAATTTTTAAATTTTCATTTCTGTTAAAATGTAATTTTTTAAATGGTGGTGTGTGTTAAAATGTTAATATCATGACCATCATCATAGATTTCAAGTACATAATATAATTAGATTTAACTATCCCCCTCATAGATAACCAATGAGACCACAATGGTGTATCCTTTCAAACTTTGATAATCATTTGACAATATCGACATTATCATCTATATCCATAATCCCATTTGACAATCCTTTCAAACTTTGAGGGTCCATATCTATATTCATAATCCCATTTGACAATATCATGTCAATGTGTTGAAACCTTTTAATCTCTAGTATAACAAAAACATGAAAAATATTACCGACCCCTCAATTTCTTCTACATTAGATCCGTTGGCACCATAATGTAGACTTTATTGCAATTAATAATTATAAACCAACGTAGGGAACAAATTAACCACTCATTATCCTATTGGTATTACCACTTGTCAAAATGGTGTAGCAACTCCTTTCACAAATACACTTACAACCCAACATACTAACCCGCTTGGACATTTACATAGCAATTCATTACTTTATAAGGAAACACCATATCTATTAATATACCAACACATGCATTGAAGTAATATGTAAACTCCTAATTTGTGACATCATTAACACAATTCCTTAGCCCCTTTTTTAAGGAAATATATAAATTCATGTTATGTAGAGTGAATAGCCATTACCCACCATACACCAATACCTATTGGAACAACATGTAGTAATCCAAGGGAATGACTTAGGTAATCATCTACACATGATTAGGTAATCCTGTAATCACCTCCTTTAATTTTTGGTGTTACGGAGAGAAATTCCTATGGCTTGGGGTACAACAACAGACAACTTAACTCCAGAAATCAATCCTTTCCTATATGCAAGAGAAACCAAACAACTAACACTAAAGGATATTGATTCGTACCTTATTCCAGACGGTTGAGTAGATCCCCATTGAGCTTTCCAACTTTAGTTTGAATTGATAAATTGCTTCCTCAACATTCAATAAACAAGACAAGCATACTATTTATATTTGTGTTAGCTCTACTCTAGCATATATAATCAATAACATATAAGCATTTGAAATCATCCATGGATAAAATATTCATTCAAACACATTATTGGACAAGAAAATATATTTCTATTAATATAAAATCAGAGATTACAATGAATACAACCTCTGTCGGCACGTCTGCGAATCGAAGAAACCGAGTCCCCCACTTGGGCCTCCACCACTCCAATCCTCCATATCTCGATAGCAAGCTCACAAGAAAAAGGTAAGCTTGGGAAGAACACAAAAGTGCTCCAAGGGACAAAGGGGATGCAAACTCAAGCACAAGTTCTGGCAACAATGGACTATAGTTTTCTTGCTCTCAATTCCTCATGCCTTCAATGTATCCAAAGGGTTCCTTATATAGCTCTTCAATGGGGTAATGAAAGGTCTAATCCGAGTGATCTCAAGGCATAGGGAAGGCCAAGAGACTAGTGAGTTGGATCCACATCAAGGAAAACTCCAAAATAATTTGTCCTTTTGCACACATCCTGATGTACACGGTTTTAGAGGTCAAACCCGCGTATATATGCGATAAAGGGTTAAAAGTCACGTATGGCAATTTAAGCATGTTTTTAGGGATGATATAGGAAACATCAAAGGAACAAAAATGGTCCATGGGGTCTAAGGAGTCTGCATAGGGACAGGGAATTCCATAAAAGTGTGATTCACCATGTGTGGTAAAATTAGCTATAACATTCGGTCTCCTTTAATATATATACTCTATTCAATTTAGTACGCTATATATTGATTAATGAGTTTTTTTTGTTCTTATAGTCAATTAGAATGTCAAATAAATATACATGGGAAGAAAAGAATAGGAGGTATGCTAAGATTAAGGAAACATTGGAGGAAAAGGGTGATGGAAAGTGTTATTTCCCTTCCAATGATTGCAGAGGCTTGCAAAATAGAAGACTTTTAAGAACACCAGTTGCAAAACATTGTAAGGATAAGGAGCATGCTGAAGGGGGGTATGAATATCATCCCTTGGTAAGACGTTATTCATTACATAATGTACTTCTTGTAATAGTAATACTAATGTATTCACAATTTTTTTTATCATTTTAAATATATGTGTTGTATATTATACACTAATGTTATTTCATCGTTTGTAAATATAAAGACAATGCCCCCAAGATGTCGACCAACAGAGAGTTATTTTCCACATAATAGTAGAAATACTACTTTACAAAATGACAAACATGGAGATCATGTTATTGAAGATAGAGTTCTTAATGATCCTATGGATGAAGATGATGTTATTGATACTAATGGTGAATATGAGATAAATAGATTGATCCAAGACACATTCGCTCCATTGGATGAGGACAAACTCCTTGATATTCATGACGTTCAACCTCCAGTAGATATCGAACCTCTTTATGAAGGCTCAACAACCAATATTATATCTGCTATATTGTTGTTGGTGAACTTGAAGGTTTTGAATGGTTTATCAAACAATTGTTTCACACAACTCCTAAGGTATGTAAAGTTGAATATTTTCCTCTATTTTTAGTGTTCATTAATTTGTAAATTAGGGATATGAAATATTTATGATGTATATTGTTTAAATTTCACTTTTTGTCAATGTTGCAGATTGTTGGGTGAATTTCTATTACCACCATCAAATAATTTACTATGCACAAGTTGAGAGGTATTCTTGATTATGAAATAAATTGGATTGGAGTATAAATCTATTAATGCGTGTCCTAATGATCATATTATATATTATGGACAATATGCATCATAAAAAAATTCCCACAATGTGAAATTAGTAGATATCGAACTGATCAAGTAACAAAATAGGTCACTCGCAAAGTTCTTTGTTATATTCCCATAATTCCACATTTCCAATGACTATTCAGGTGCCAAAGTATAGCACAGTTTATGGATTACCATGTGAAGAACATAAGTTAAGATGGTGTTCTTTGAATTCCTGCAGATGGTTCTGCATTGAAGAACATCGAAGAAAAATGGCCAATTTTTAAATATGGACCTCGTAATGTTAGACTTTCAATAGTAGTCGATGGTTTCAATTCATTCGGTGAGATTTGTTCTAGTTACTCAGTATGGCATGTTTTCGTCATAAAAAATAACCTACCTCCTTGGATGACGATTAATAGAGAGCACACAATGTTGCCAATGATTATTCTAGGTTTTTTTTTTGAAGAATATTATTTCATAAAGTTATTTGTTTAATTGCTGCATGGGAACACCTTTTATATATATGGATGGATAACTAAATAGCAATATTGTATGTTTATTGATCAATTAGGTAAGTACCAAGTTAAATATATGAATGTATATATTGAGCCTCCTATCGATGAGCTATTAAATTTATGGGTTGGAATCACTATGTATGACATCTCCAGACCAATAGGGTAGAAACAATTTCAGTTCCATGGAATACTTGCATGGACAATTCATGACACTCTCGGGTTAGCACATTTTTGTGGTATGTAACTTTATGTTGCACGTCGTTAAAATTATATGTTTTTAAGGTAAAAAACATGCATTTTTTAAAAAGTAATAATCTTTTGATGCTCTAACAGTAATACATATATCTCATAGGTCTTCAAACAAACAGAAAATTTGTATGTCCAGTATGTGGTCCTAGGATAAAATCTCATCATTCAAGAATTTTAGCAAAGGAGGTGTTCAATGAGTACATGAACTTCCTCCCTAAGAACCATAGATACCGAACTATCAAAAAAACAAAATTCAATGGTAAAGAAGAGAATGCAAAGAAACCACAAAGAATGACATCTCACCTATGGAAGTTGGAATATAACAGAAATAGTCGAGGTATGCAAATTGTATATGCAGCATATAACATGTTCACATAATATTATGATTTTTATATTTTTACTGAATTTTCTCTACCATGGGTGTCATGAATTATTGTTAATGTGTTTTTGTTTATGTTTAATGAATGTATTTAAGGAATGAATGGGCTTCCATGAGGAATGAAGAGTTATCCCATACAATTCAGTAGGTTACTTACTACGAGCACCTACAAATAGCTCATTTTTTCGATACAATGCATGCAGGGAAGAATGTAACATAAATGATATGGAGAACATTAGATGGAAGGTCTGACAAAGATAAAATTGGAAATTTTTTAGTGACATTGCAGAAGCCAATCTCGCATCGCAAAGTGTAATTATTTCCAATGCCAAAAATGGGTATCGAAATTTTAGTCTTTCATGGTTATTGATGGAGCAACAAATCAATGCTATAAAAGAGGTCATTAAAAAAATAAGGTTTTCGACGGGGTTTTCGTCAAACATACAAAATATCTTAACCAAAAAAGGTGATTTTGACGGTGTTAAAACTCAATACTAGCATATATTCATGAAGGTAATTATTTACGTAAATAATTTCCATTAAGTAAATCTTTTTAGTAATTGTTCTCTCCTATTTGGAAACACTATATAATGATTTGTTTTTTTCTACAGTATGTTCTACCTTTGGCTTTCCCAGATAGCTTTGACGACAACATAAAATAAGTTATATATGATCTTGGTAAATACATGAGGTAAGTAAAACTTTTATATGTATGAAAAATGATCATTCTTTTGGTTGCATTTCTTATTGACATATTGTGTTTTACATCTTGGAACTTTATTATATATGTCTTAATATGGTTGATCATTGTTATTTTCTTGCATATTTTGCAGGTGGCTTTCATCTAAAGAAATCCGTAAAGTATATATTAGGTATTGGAAGAGAGAAATTCCTCATCTAATGTGTGAAATGCAAATGTATTTACCTCCAAAAATTTTCAATGTACAAGAACACTATCTCATACACCAAGTTGAGGAGATTGAATTGTGTGGACCTATAAACTCAAGGTCAATGTAGATGGTGGAAACGAATTTGAAGTCATCGAATGATTTTGTTAGACAAAGAGCATTCCATAAGGGTTCTATGGTGCAGGGATATATGTTATATCAATCCATGGTGTACATTGTCATTATCTTCCAAATTTAGCAAAAAATATCAATCTGCCTCGCATTTGGCATGTTGACTCTATCAACAAATTTGAAGGGGAGCTCCTATTGGGGAAAGGTAGAAAGAGGAAAGTGAAAGGTAATTTAATGGTGTACATTTAATTTATTATACAATTAATTTTTCAATTTATGTAATTTTTATTATTCCATCAGTATTTTAAGGTAAACTTAATTTCCTTTAATGATAGATAATTTACAATTCTTAATTGTTCTTTTTTCACACAGTTGGTCGCGTGTGGAATGCAATACATTTTTACATTGCAAACAATATTGATTGGATGGAGGAATGGATTGAATGATGTACATAATAATATGGTACCTTATCATGGGAAGAGGTTAGTAAAATAGTTAAAACAGTGCATCATCATCGGGAAGAATATCCCGAAGAACTTACGCAAAGGGAAATTGATTTAGCATGCGGTTTAAGAGATAAAAAGGAAAGTATAACCCTACTCATTTTTTTCATTGTCTCACATTGTATCAAAATATTTCTCTTGTTTATGTATTTTTATATATTTATTTACTGAGTCGGCCATAATGCAGTTGATACATCACAATATTATGTGGTGCAATGGTCATAAATTTCACATCAAAAAGTTGGATGACAAGAGGAAAACATTTTATTTTGGGATAACTGTAGTTTTTCAAGTCACTAATGTTTCCTTTAGAAGTGATAGGAATCCAGAAGTATCTGAAAAATAGGTACTATGGTTATTTGGAAGATATAATTGAATGTGACTTTAATTCCTTTAAAGTAGTTCTATTTGAGGTCAAAAGCTACATGATGCGAATGAATGAATGTGATCCCAAAAGAACTATTGTTGAGAATGCCAGTAGATTTACCATGGTTAATACAAGGGAACTTGAACCAGGTACAGAGCCTTATGTTCTTCCAAGTCAATGTGAGCAGTTATTTTACTCAGAGGTTCCAAGTAAAGCAGGTTGGCCATACATTGCTAGATATGATCCAAGAGGAAGACCGATCAAGTATAATGCAGAGGAAGAATACAATGTTGAAGAAGAAGGTGATTCAGATTAGGAGAAGTTGGATGAAATCATAGATGTGTTAGATGAAGTATGATCAAGAATTTGATCATCCAAATGATGTAGAAGACAATAAAATTAACATTGATGATATTGATGATGAATATCTAACCAAAAATGATATTGATCATGATCCTGATATGACCAATATTTTTAATGATAGTGATTCAAAACCAGATGATGATATAGATGTTGAGTTAGATGAAGAAGAATCCGAATGACATTGTAGAGTTGGAATCTAGGAGGTATGTGAGAACATATTTTTGCATAATTTATTATGTTTATGACTATTTAGTTATTTAAAAACCATCATCATCATCATCATCATCATCATCATTACCATCATCACAATCTCCATCATCATCATCATCTTCATCATGATCACCATATTCACCACCACCACCACCACCACCATCATTATCTTTAATATCCTCATCCTCATTATCATCATCATTGTCATCATCATCATCATCTTCTTCATCATATTCATAATCATCAACATCTTCATCATCATCACCACCACCATCATCTTCATCACCACCATCACCACCACCACCACCACCATCATCATCGTCATCGTCGTTGTCATTATCATCATCATCATCATCATCGTCATCATCATCATCACCATATTCCTCCTCCTCATCATCTTCATCATCATCCTCATCCCCCTCGTCCTCCTCCTTGTCCTTGTCCTCCTCCTCATCATCGTCGTCATCGTCATCGTCATCATCATCATCATCACAATCACCATGAAAATTGGTTAATTTAGAAAAAAGTCAAGGGTTCCAAATTTTAGGTGGGTTCCAAATATTAATATTTATATATTACAAATATTTGACAAAACCATATTTTTCAAATTTTAAAACTTAATACTTAATGATGATGATGATGATGATGAGGATGATGAGGATGATGATGATGATGATGATTATGAGGATGATGATGATGATGATGATTATGAGGATGATGATGAAGATGATGGTGATGAGGAAGATGGTGATGATGATGATGATGGTGGTGGTGGTGGTGATGATGATGCTGAAGATGATGATGATGATGAATATGGCGATGACGATGATGACGATGATGATGATAATATGATGATGATGATGATAGAAGTTTTTATTTGAGATTTGGGGTGGACTTATATTTCCTATGCTTTTTCATATACGGAGGAGGATGACACAAGTGTACTATCGAGATTGATTCTATGGCGCTCGTTCAAAATTCAAAATAAACAATTTTAAGAAAAAAAATATAAAAAATAATTGGTACTTGATGAATGGATAAAAAATAGTTCAAGGTAGATAACTAGAAGAATGTGAGATAATATATATATATATATATATAATAACAGTAAGTTGATAAATGGATAACAATAAGAATGTTGGTGATAACATATAGTTGGGCATAAATAACTCAAAGTTGAACCCATTTACCTATAAGAATATGAGGAATAAACAAATAATTCAAACTCTCTATCTACATGATCCAACCACAAACTATGTGAGTGTGCTAATAATAAATTTATTAAAAATTTTAAGAAAAGTTTAATAATAATATTTTATTTTAAAATAAAGCTTTAACTAAATATGAATTTAGATTGGATATATATCTTAATTAGTTAGGATTTCAACCCATAACCTATAAAATATCTCATATATTTGAACTTATAATATATAAAACCTGCTGGACGAGAAAGTCAGTAAGTCGAATTGAATGATAGATGAATTAGTCGATCGACCGACTAAGTCGGTTGGCCGACTAAACTAGAAATTAGGTCAGCCACCTAAGGTCATGTCGGTTCACCGAATCAACAGGTAGTTATTTTGTAACTATTTTGTAATAATATATATTAGGCTGTTGAGCCAGAAGAGAACTTGGGTCGGTTCTCTGTATTGTATGGACCCATTCATGCTAATATAATCTGTTAATTCATCTACTTGTTCTTACTCTTGTCTCTGTTATGTATGTATGTTTTGGTATGTATTATCGATAACCTTATGTGATCTGTGAGATTAAAATATTGGTCCCGTAGAATATATTTACAAAACCATGGAAGTATACTTTGATGACTGGACCATATACTCCATGTTATAAGATAATTGCAAATGGCTAAGACTCATGTTGGAAAGATATCGACAAATTCAACTATCCCTGAACATCAGGAAATGCATATTTATGACCCCCATAGGGATATTATTAGGGAACATTTTCTGTAAACAAGGTATTAAGGCCGACTTTGCAAAAATCAAAATTATCCTCGACCTAAAACCACCAGTAAACCAAAAACAAGTCAGGGTGTTACTTGTCCACACATGCTATTACAGAAAATTCATAAGGTATTATTCAGATATGACCTATCCACTCGAAGAACTATTAAGGGAAGATAAAGAGTTCAAATGGACAGAATAATTCCATATATCATTTGAAAAATTAAAAAGAAAACTAGTCAAACCACCAATCCTAAGGTTTCCAAACTGGTCGATCAAATTCCATGTTCATATTGATGCATCAGGCCCAGTAATAGGAGCAATCTTAACTCAACTAGGAGATGATGGAATGGATTAGCCTATAGTTTACAGTAGCAAAAAATTAAACAAGGATGAAATAAATTATTCGACAACAGAAAGAGAAGCACTAGGAATGGTCTTTGCATTACAAAAATATCGACATTATCTTCTAGCTAACCCATTTATATTCTATACAGACCATGAGGCACTTAAATATCTCATCAATAAACCACTACATAATGGAAGGATTTGTCGATGGCTACTATTATTCCAAGAATTTGAATTCAAAGTTGTTGTCAGACCAGGCAAGTTAAATGTCAGTCTCGACCATTTATCCCGAATCGACACAGGAGAGGAGCCGACAGGAATTGAAGATGACTTACCAGATGCACATCTATTTCAGATAGAATTAGTCCTAGCAGGGTTAGAGGAATATACCAATTCTTAGAATATGGACAAGCACCAGAAGGAATGAGTACAAAGAAGAAACAAATCCTAGCTATGAAAGTTGCACCATACAGTCTCATAAATAGATTTTTTACAAGATGGGATTAGATGACATCCTCAGAAGGTGTGTACTGGAACATGAAAGAGAAAACATTATGCATGAAGCACATTATGGACCTGTAGGAGGAAATTTCCAAGCAGACACAACTGCAAAGAAAATCCAACAATCAGGGTTATGGTGGCCGACACTTCACAGAGATTGCAAAAAATTTGTAAGCCAATGTGACAGATGTCAACGACTAGGTCGACCCCTACCTAGCACATAAACGCCTTTGATATCAGTAAACCCAAGTTTGACATTTGAAATTTGGGCCATAGACTTCATAGGACCATTTCCTATACCAACAAAAAGGACAAGTGTGAGGTATATCATAACTGTAGTCGAACATGTAACCAAATGGGCAGAGGCAGAATCAATTGACACATGCTCTAGTGAGATAGCTGCCAAATTCATCTATGAAAATATCATTACCAAATTTATATGTCCACTAACCTTAATCAGTGATCAGGGAACACACTTTATCAATAAAACTATCAAAACCCTAACCGACCAATTCCAAATCGACCATCGTCGGAGTACATAATACCATCGTCAGTCGAATGGAGAAATTGAAGCATTTAATAAAACATTAACAAAATGACTAACCAAAATATGTAATGTTGATAAGGATGACTGGGATGAGAAAATACCTGTAGTATTTTGGGCATACAGAACATCATATAAACGCTTGACTGACCAAACCCCCTTTCGACTAGTCTATGGACAATAAGCAGTAGTTCCATTACACTTCCGACAACAGACACCTATTATTGCAGAGATCCTACATGTTGATGTCGAACAAGGAATAAATGACGGACTATTGCAACTCAGTAAACTAGAAGAACACCGACTACTCGCGATGCAACATCAAGATGTCCAGAAACAACAACAAAAAGCATGGCACGATAGAAACATCAAGAACAAAAACTTGTCGGTAGGAGACCTTGCTTTACCATACAATAGTCGAGTAAAAGGAAAACCTAAAAAGTTTCATACAGAGTGGATGGGACCCTACGTTGTTGAAGAGATACATACCAATGGATCAGTCTGACTATGGACGTTACAAGGCATAGTATTTCAGAAACTCGTTAATGGCTCCCAACTAAAACTCTACAGAAAATAAAAATATACATATTGAAAAAAATAAAATCTCATAACGATCATAATGGTTAAAACAAAAATCTATAAAAATCTAAAAATCCAAAAAGCAAAATAATACTATTATATGCAGAAAAATATGACAAGAAACCAGCACTTCGACAACTGACATCATGCCCATCAACATAACACCATCAACCATTTTCATAACCGACATTGACCGATGACCTCGATAGTCCCATCGCGCATTCATGACCTTAAGCACCGAAAGCAATTCGCCATTAACACACACTCTAGTGTTCCAACTGCAACATCACGTCCACCATTAATACACTCATCGATGAAAACATCCAAACCATCCCCTATAAATACTGGACCGCCGAAGGATCATTCACCGCAATTCATATAGAGAGAGCATAAGAGCATCCTGACGACTAAAAGCTGAGAATACCTTAGTGAAATCGACCACCAAACCGACAAGATGGCACCTAAACAGACTAGAGCCTCAACCAAAGCCAAGGAATTACAGACTGCAGAAACACCTTTAGTCCAAAGGTTAAAGAATATTAAGAATGCTAAGGTGCAGGAAGGCTCATTGCAAAAACTATGGACCGAGATGCAAGAATGGGCTTATGTCGAAAAGAAGCCTACTCAAGCTACAGAGAAAATAAAATACAATACCATCTTCAACTATGTCAATGCACTACTCATGGCCAGTTTTAGTGGCACAAAATAAATAGCCGTCAATTTTATCATAAGCTGGTACCACAACAGCCGATTTTACTTCAACCAACCGGTCGACATCTCTGGGGAAGTCATCTCTAAGCTAACAAGAATTTCAAACAAAGGATACCCAATACTAGTCAGTATCAAAGAGGGACTGGTCGAAGAACTAACCGGGTTGGATTCAGGAAAAAAACTCGAAAGGGTTGATGACTAGTCAAATCACAGCCCGAATGCCACAGATTGTGGCTAAAATAATAGCCATCACACTCACCCTGGCAGGTCAAGGCAGTGACCTCAAATTAGACATGTTAGAGGCTGTTGACACCATTGCAACAAATGGAAAGATATACAAATGGGATGAATATGTCGCTGACATGGTCAAGACCATCTGTGAAAGATGCCAAGAGATGGGAGGAATCATCAAGTTCCCATCCCTCATACTATGAATAGTCATGTACCATATTTTCCCCAAAGGAAACCAAATTTTTCAAGAAATGTCAAGGTTCCACATGTGGAGATTCAAACCATTCTCCTAGAAAGGAACCTTGAAGGAACTTGAAGACGGACAAGTGATGTTGGAGAATTGGTTCCAACAGCTAAAAGTCTGCACAACCAAATGGAGGGTGCCTCAAAACATTCGACGAAGTCTACTGAAAAAGTCCCACATATAGCTAGAGCTCGACCATACTTTGGTGTGGTACATGCAGGGTGAAAAATCAAATGCAAAGGCCCTTGATTATTATCCATCGGTTGAACAGATATTTTGGGAACTGTCTCGACAAGCTGGGACAAAAATAAAAATTCCAGCGAAGGCCAAGGAAATCGACTTCTCAATTGAGGATCCATTAACAGACCGGGAAAAAGAAGAGGATTATGAGATGAACCTCTACATCAGTACCTTTGTGTCAGAGGAGACACTAGTCGAACACACTGGCCAACTTCAAATAATCATCAAACCTTCGACAGCATAGAGGGAAGAACCATAGATAGAAGAAACACAGGCAGAGCAACAGGTAATCACTCCGGCGACAGAAAGTCTCATCCCGACCCAGGATCCAAGGGGAGAGACAGAACCAGAAAACCCAAAATATGCTATCACAAAAGACATTATAAGAAAATTGTTGAAAGAGATAGCAGCTACAAGAAAGAGGATAAGAACACAACAAAGACAACAAGGAAAAGGTAAGCACAAGCTTATCATTACAGAATCATCAGAAGACGAGGAGGAACCGGGAGCTATGGCCATCGACATAGTAGAATATGCTGTAGCAAATAAAGTGCTGTTGGAAACCCAATTCCAAAGATTTGTCGAGGCAGGAGCACTACCAATTTGACCAAAGAAATCCAAGACAACCCACACGTCGACGCCTGAAAATGTCGTAGATCTTGTGTCGACGCCTCCACCTCCATCCCTGAGAAAAGTAACAAAGGATAAAATACTAGAACCACTCTCGATAAGCCCACTCGACTTATGCAATAGTGCTATGTCGAAGGAAGTAAAAGAAAAAGTCGACAGGGACAGAGATCTGGAGGCATTCATTGAGAAACTACCTGAGATATTCACATCGGTACAGAAGCTATCCACTAAAGAACCCCTATTTGAAACTGGTGGATCCTGAAAACTGGGCCAAGTTCTTTAGGAACTAGATAATTTTTCAACTTCGACTTTGGTCTTTGAAAGGAACCCCGACAAGGAATATGAAGTTGTAGGATGTCAGACCACGATTATCATTCCGACAGACCCTACACCCCAACCACTAGCTATTGAATAGACTAGAGGAGAGGAAGAAGAGAATATCAAGGATATAAATCAAGAACTCAACCAACTCTTCTCCAATTTTGATTCACCTTCTCAGACTGCCAATCCAATCACCCTCAACCATTCACCAACTCCATCACCCCCGACCATTCACCAACTCCATCACCACCACCACCACCACCCCCCAACTCAGAACCCCTAATCCAACCATCAGCACCAACTGCACCCACTTCTGGAATTCTTACATCTAATCAACTAGAGGCAACAGCCATCCCACCTCCACAAATAGAGAAACCATCAACCATTGTTGCACCATAGATAGAAAAACCCGATCCGACTTTTATAGGTACACAGGTGCCGACACAAGCAAAAACAGACAAGCATAAGAAGAAGAAGGAGAAGAAGAAGAAGGAGCATCATGGACATACATCAATGGTCCATATCAAATTGAAATATGCCACCAACCTGAATGACGCAAAGCTAGGACAAATTTTGAAAACCCTAGCAGTCGAAGCAATGACAAGGAGTCAGCAGAGACGTAAGGAACTCGACAACAAGGATGAAAAATAGGTCAAGTTCCTCAGCAAATGTAGAAACCTTGCAGAATCAATAATTCCAGGACCAATAGAGGTCAACAACGAAAAACCACTTGAAAGAGCTTATTAGCTATTTGAAAGCATGGTGTTGGTGCTCCAAACACAGATTCAAGAAACAAAGGAGGAGAAGAAAGAAGAAACCATCCAACTACTAAGGGCACAACACATCGCCTTTTTTGAATCCTACAAAGTGTTACAAGATCACATGGAGGAGTCTGTTATCACAAAATAAATACTGAGAGACTGGCCTGCTTACTATGGGCAAGTCTATCAACAAACCAGGTAGATCCGACAGGAGATCCAAGCACTTGAGAAGAGGAAGACCACTGATACAGCACTTAAAAGCACAATTGAAGATGAAATAGTGCCGGAGACAACTAAACTGCAGAAAATCGAGAGGGAAGCTCATCACTAGGTGCACCAAGATATCCCTAACTTGGAAAAAGTTGACATCATCTGCCCGCAGATGAAATGACTTATAGAGACTACAGAGGAGAAGGACCAGTTTATGGGTCCCGACATGGAGAGAATAGCTGAAATCTCCATTTCAGAGAATATGTTGATCTTATCAAGTTTGACTACACTCACCATCAACATCCATAAAATATTGCAAAGTTGGATGGATTTCCAACATCACTTAGCAGTGACAGCTCCAGCAATTGTCGAAGTCTGTGTATAGAAAAGACCAACCATCAAACTTCACAGCCCATGAGGACCAAGCACATCATAAATGACTACTAAGATAGACAAGAATTTTTTGTACCTCCTTGTTTCTTCGGGACAAAGAAACGTTTTTTTCGTGGGGGAGATGTTGGAGGAGCAAGTCGGTAAGTCGAATTGAATGATAGCCAACTTAATCGATCGACCGACTAAGTTGGTTGGCTAACTAAAATAGAAATTAGGTCGGCCACCTAAGGTCGTGTTGGTTCACTGAACCGACAAGTAGTTATTTTGTAACTGTTTTGTAATCATATATATTAGGCTGTTGAGCTAGAAGAGAACTCGGTTCAGTTCTCTGTATTGTATGGACCCATTCATGCTAATATAATCTGTTAATTCATCTACTTGTTCTTATCTCTTGTCTCTATTATGTATGTATGTTTTGGTATGTATTATCGATAACCTTATGTGATCTGTGAGATTACAACAAACCTCATATGATTTTTCCCTATAGCTTCCTAAAAAAACATATGTTTTTTATTATTAAAGCCACTTACCTGATATAGTAAATTACAATTAAATGAATTTAAATGATTTGAAATTTGAGAAATGCAACCTTCAACTTTTTCACTTCAAGGTGCATATTAGTCGGTACCCATTTGTGACAGTGAAACAAATCTCAGCGCCATTCCTTCATGAATCCAAAGACGGGAGGGAATAAGGTAGTGTAGGAATGAAACACGGTTGGATTAAAAATTGATAAGTGGAAATGGACTCGGAAGCAAAGGGTTCGGGAAACAACTTTAAAACATAAAAGCTTAAACAAATTTTAGCAGGACACAAGCATTCAATATCAAGAATCAAATTTTCTGTAGATGGGAAATTACTAGAGAGTGCCTCTGCCGACAAAACTGTGAGAATATAGTCTACAGGAGACAGAAGTGTGAAGAAGGAGCTCCAAGGTCACATGGAGGGCGTCTCCAACATGGAATGGTCGTCAGATTCCCATTACATTTGCTCTGACTCTGATGATAAAACCCTACGCATATGGGATGTCCACATATGTGATTGCATCAAAACATTGAAGGGCCACACTAATTATGTGTTCTGTGTTAATTTCAAACCGTAATTGAAACTTATAGTTTCTACATCCTATGACAAAACTGTGATGATTTGGGATGTGAGGACGAGGAAATTATTGAAGGTTTTTCCTGCCCATTCATACTCCATGATGACCATTCACTTCAACTAGGATGGGTCATTGATAGTTTCCAGCAGTTATGACGGGCTCTACAGGATTTGGTATTCTGTCACCGACCATTTCTTGAATACGCTCATCAATGACGAGAACCCCCATTTCATTTGTCGATTTTTTGCCAAACGGAAAGTTTATTCTAGCTGAAACACTTGACAATACATTGGTATGTTTAAACCCTAAACCCTTAACCCTGGGGAAAAATTAAAATTTGCATGAAAAATGCATGAGTTTTATTTGAAAGTTAGTAGTTATCGGTTAATTGGTGGTAGGATTTTTCCCCACAATCCATAACATTGGACCCGGTTTCAGTAGAATTGTGTCTAGGATTTAGAAGGGTTTGCAAGTAATCTATTATACTGATTTTTTTAACCACAAAACCAATGTCTTCTAGATAAAGTTTACAGCAGGAATGTTTTACATAGACACCTCCAACAACGAACCGACAAAATTAATTGGAATGTTGTTCCTTTAATGTTTGTAACAGCTAATGAAGCGAACATTAACCATTGAATTCTAAGTCATTTTAATGTTTTATTATGTTTATATCAAATTAGGATTTGTTTCTCACATATTTGCACATTCTGTGTGGTTACAATGAATTAGTTTATCATCTCTTATAAACAAAGAATCTCAATGTTCTAAGAAATTTCATGACATAAATTCCATACATCAAATATTATGAGGATAGGCTAGTTTTCACTTTGTAATTGTGCAGTAAAATAAAAACTTTGAATGGATGTCTAGGAACAAATGTGTTAACTATAAAATAATTAGATTCTTATGCAGCATTGTTAATAGATTCTCATAATCATTGTTGTTAGATTCGGCCAAGTAAAAAACAGATGTAGTCAGGCTGACCCAGTTTGACTTGGTCAAGTCTAACTAAAACCAGCTACTCAATCCACTCTGATGAAAATGTGGAGGCATTTTGTTTTTTTGAGGCGTTCTCAATTATGTACATTGTTTAAAAAATGTCTGGTGCCAATTAATGAACAAGATCAAGTCATGAATGATCCATTTTATATTATTGGGTATGTGTCACTATTATGATTGCTATTGGTAACTTGGTTCATTCATATCATATTTTATAATAAATTTAGGAATTTGGTAAATACAATTTCCTAGCTTGAGAAGGGTTGCTAGATGTTTTCACATAAAAAGTGGATTTCTTTTTTATAAACACATTTTGGCAGTGTTGCAGAGCATATTTCATTGTCATTGAAATGAAACTTGATATAATCAATTGATGTTCTAAGATTTTGCATCATAAAGTAATGGATATCTCATCCTAAGAGAGCATATATATGCCTAGTTTCCTTTAGGATATTTTCTTATCTATCTCCCTTTATTTACGACCATTGAGTTGATTTCTTTAACATGATTTGAGGTTTCTCACCAGTTGAGACTGTTAAGTGTTTATAGTTGTATGTAAACAATGATATCCAACTACAATAGCCAGATTCAAGGAAAAATAGTTTTCCATTGGTCAATTCCAACTAATTAGTACTCGATACTTGACACACTACACCAAAACATTTGGATTGACAGGGAGGCCAGTCAATTATTTAGTTTAAATGGTGTTAAATTAAATCATTTGAGTATCTTTTGTAGTGTCTTACAAATACAATCAAGCTGAGAATAATCTTGTAACTACAACTATAGTGAAACCGAATAGAATCTTTTTAATGTTTTTACTTGATTTGTTTTAGTTTGCAGTAAAAAATCTCTCTTGTATACCAATTAAAAAGTGACAAAATAGTTATATTCGGAGGCCAATTGTATTCTTTGAAATATTCCCTTAAACCTGTAAAAATGGAATGGGTTACCAGATCTTTAGACATTCTAAAAAATATCAAATAGATGGCCTTCTAGCTAGAGCTAACACTTTAGCCTAGGATTAGTCAGAAACAATGTTGTTGCAATTTTTTGGAGCCGCCTAAACCCTTGTTGCTTGAGGGCATGATGGATGGAGTTATGGATTTGAAACTTTGAACCATCCCACCATTATTTCTCACCATTATTATTACAATTTTAGCAGGAATAACAAATATTTGGAGTACTCTTACACTCTTTGGAAGAGTACAAGTCCCCTTATGGAGCCATATGTTTCCAACCAAAATTGCAGGCCCATTTTGGCACTTTTGGAAGTTCCTCTTAAAAGTATCATGGCGCATATTAGGGCCAATGATTTTCTTCCATCTATTTGGTTTATGTTCACTAGGAAAGGTTTTGTTCAATGATGTTCAATACCTTTAAGATTCCAGACTTCCAAGTGATTGTGAACAACACTAAAGTTTATTAGGTGTATTCCAGTTCTTAGAAGTAATTTCCATGGAGTGTTGTTCTGAAAGGAGATTGCCAGTGAATGACTTTGTTTAAATTAGGTGCATTGAACCATAGAAGAATATTTCTATTCAACGATAGAGTGAGAATGTTCAACGCTTAAATGAAATAAATCTTCCAGGTGTACTGATTATAGGCACTATAGCAGCAATAGTACTCTAATTAGTATATGTCCATCATCTCTCATGGCTGCCACTTCAAAATAAAGCTTTACTGTTGCATTTACTTTGATATTTGTCCCTAATATTGGTGATAAAACACTCTTTATCCTTGCATTAGTGGCAACTTAATATTCAATTCTCAAGAGGATTGGTGCTTGCTTATCCTTGGGAACATTTTCATTGGTGGAAAAAATATATGAAGACTTTTAAGCTTCTATTTGTAGATCAGAATATATACATGTACAGGATTAGCATTAACATGGAAGGCTCTACCAGCAGTTAGTATAACCCCACAATATGATTAAGATAGAAACCTCATATTATAAAGATAAGACAAAAGGGGCCCTACTTTCCTCTAATGGACAAACATTAATAACAATATTTGTGTTAAGTAGGTGAATATTAGAGAAGATGTTGGTTTGGTTTTTCTTCAGTCATGGTTACAGTAGCTCTTGCTAGAGTCTGTCAAAAGCTTATATCCAGAATAGGGCCAATAGGGACTTGTGATCGAGGAGCTACCTAAGGATAATAAATCTCTAGCATCTGAATATAAACCTGCTAACACATAACCCATCATTGAACACCCAAATGATGAGCCCATTCGAGGTGATCTAGAGAATGAATCAAGAAGTATTAGATAACAGTTCCACCCCAGTTTAAATATCATGCTTTCAACTACCATAGATCTTTAATCAATAGGCTTGAGGTTGTCTATTATACATATTCATGTAAAGGGATAATTGATCCAATGGAATAATATCATGGGATTATGATTAAAAATGTGATGTATTTTATTGGGATGTTCATTCTTTAGAAGGATTTTCTATTTTGTTTGTTTCCATTATAGTATCATTTTATGGTTTTCCTTCACTATTTATAGTTGCACACTATTTATTGGCTGTTAGTACATGGTTTTGATGGTGCATCTGCTATTAGGTCTCCCAATTACTCTTATACAAATTGAAAATCCACTTGGACTAATTATGGCACATCCTACTATGGATTAGATATATAATATTCTCCATGCTCTTAAACCCTCTTTATTCATATTCATTGACCCCATTACCCTTTGGATCGGCATTGGTTTTGGTCCACCATCCCATTTACTTTTAAGTTTCATCTTATACCTTTCCTTAGGGACACCCCCCTTGTGATGGAGGAGCCAACCTAAAGTTAGAGGAAAATTTGTTGTGGTGATAGTGGGCAACATCCTTCCTTAGTTCCCCTCAGGTTGCACTCATGTATCAGGGATTTCTCACTTGAGTGCAACCTTGAGCAGTAAAACTACCTATTGGCATCCATGAGATTTTTTAAGGGTGATAGAAATCAGAAACCATAAGCCTCATAGTAAACCAAAGATACCTGTGATTGTAAAATCTATTAAATGACATTAGAATTGTTGTAGTTTATCAAACTGAAGCAATCTGAGATTCTGATTCAAAATGCTTCAGATTTGTTTTGATGTACTAAGTGCATCTTTGTCCTTTATGGTTCGTAGCATGGATACCATGCAACATCATTCAAATTTAATATTACAAATGAAAATAGAAACCTATATGTAATCCAAAGAACCATAAAGAAATTTAAGAGAATTCTTCTCATGATGGTTGTTGCCAATGCATGTGAATGATAAATAAAGAAGCAAGTAGAAAACTTAATAAATAAAACTTAATTAAGAATACTTTTCTAATTCTCTAACCTATAAGCATTTTCAGTAAAAATACAATTAAAGGAATAAATCCTATGCTAGTATCAATCTACAAAGTATTGGTGTATTTTCTAGAAATTAACATGTCTAACCCTAAGTTCAATATAAACAACGATGAATTAAACTAAACCAAAGATACAATTATCAAATATTACAACGATGATAAATGAGGAAATCAAAGACAAAAGAAGAAAATCAAATTATAATTCAAAACATGCTTTGATTGAAAAGAAATACAAAAAGGGATTTTAATAAGTACTTTAAAATAATCTAACCTAAGGTCCTAGAGGCTGATATAACTATTACCTAATTACCAAAACATAAAAGAATTCAAAAACCAAAGAAATAAAACTGAAAACAGGTTAAAAATAAACTAAGAACACTAAAGGTAATATGGAAGGCTGGACAATGGTCTGGAAGGAAGCTCCAAATGACAGTCCAAACACACAGTCCGAATGAGAGGCTGTATATAGAGAATAATAAAAATAAACCTAAATGATTTAATTATCAGCTGATTTTGTGCATATGAAAACAAAATGCATAAAGGACAGAATTTAAACCTAATTAATAATTAAAATAATCAAAATAAATTACTAATCTATGGGTATGAAGAGATTATTTCTATTATAAAATAAAACAAACTGAAACATAGCTGAACTAATTTATAGTTTAGACAAAAAGCAGCAAAACTAATCTCTAACTATAAATTATACCTAAGACTAACATAATATTAAGCACTAACTTGAAAGGAAAGATAAAAGGAAACTGGAAGTAAACTGTACGTGGCCGGTCACTTTAATTCTATATCAAAGATTACGTTAATAGAATAATGTAAATTACATTAACTACGGAAGATACATGGTACAGAGAATAGAGAAACAAATATAAACAAATTAAAAATAAAACTACTTATCTGTGAGGAAGAGTTTTTCAAAAACTCATACAGAAATAGAGACCATGAATTGTCGAGAGGACCTCTCAACAATCATGGGTAATTCCTGGCGAATGCTTTCACAAACAGTCATAACTAGCAAGGCGTAGAGCTTCTATTAAAAAAGAAGGAACATAGTTACAATCTTCTTCTCTCAACACAAGCTAACTATCTACCTAATGGATTGATCAATCCCCTATCTCTCTGCGTGGAGGTGTTTATATACACACTGTTTTCAAGAGATTGAGCAAGTCGACCCTTTAGTGGTGTACTACTCTTCTAAATTTAGTCAATCATAAAAGGCAATACTTGTTCACAGGCCAGTGCATGAGCATCTGCATCCTTCAGCGTGATCGTGGAATCTTCAGCATGAGCAGGGCATCGTGGTGGTGTATCTACTCCTCCTTTCATGTGGGTGATGGAGTGGTGTTGGGCACATGCAATGTACATGATGGGTCTTCCAGAACATAGGTCCTTTATTAGCGTAAACAAACTTTAGATGTGGTGCACAGAATCCTTCCTTAGCGCAACAAGAAGAGTGGTGGCGAGCGAAGGAGATTGCAAGCTAGTGCACTATCCAGAACATGGTTTTATTACCTAGGAACATGGATAACAATTTATTTGCAGGCTATTTTATGTTTTACAGCGCGCAAGCTTATGGGCGATCTGGATGGGAGGCTGAATAGTGAGCTGCATTGTGTGCTGGATACACTGAGCGTTAATCTAGGGAAAACATGGCAAACCACCAGCGAATTTCACACAATGGGCTAGATGATGAGGTAATAAGCAACAACATCGTGACAACGGCAATCCTCTAGAATGTTCCCTCCTTTGAATGCGTGAGCAGTGAAAATAGGATGGTGAAATCAATGCACCAACGATCCTTCTAGATTGATGATTATGCTATCACTTGGGCACGTGGATAAAAATTTGTTTGCAGACTTCTTCAACATTGAATGCCTGATATTGGATGTTAACAACACATAGCCTGATTAGCAAACTAGATAGGAAGCTGCGTGATGAGCTGGACACCGATTGCGCAGATCGGGCTGAATGGTAACATGAATGCGTTTTGTTTATAAATTTGCCCAAAAATACTATATAACCTACAAAAAAATAGACATATTAATTAATATATCGAATATGATTTAAATAATATAGCTTTGAGTTAATAAAATCATAAAAATGATATTAATAACCAAAGTTGAATAAACATTAAATTTGGTCTTACCTTGTGCTGAATAACGATCTGCATGACATAAAATACACAAAAAATAATAAAATATGCATTTAAATGTGTTATTTTAATGCCAAAAATGATAACAAAATGAGGCTCAACAAACACTAGTGAAAAAAGTACAAGATTTTAAAAATCTCTATATGCACTTCTTGATAATATATTTATTCATATTGCATGTCAGAAGAGTTAAAATGTAACATGCCACATGAATGTATTTCTTTTTAAGGAAATATGCTATTTGCATTACCTTTCAAAGATTCTTCATGACTGCAACATTGTGCTCAGCTTATCTATCATGAATATGAAAAAGAGTTCTCTAAACTCTTCCATCCATTCCATCAAGCACACTTGACCAAATTCCCTTTAAAGGTGGTAATTGGGATAGAAATGCATTCCATGGTGGGTATCCAAATCCAGTCCCTCAGACATGTCCATCTAGACGCAAAGAGATGTATCTTAAAATAAAATTTTCCATCTTGTTAGAAAAATACTCATAAGTAGGAATATGCAACAGTTTGTAGGACCTTCCTAGGAGAAATGTTTAATTAGAATTTCTAAATGGACACTTACATTGGATGCTTTTCTATAACATTTTCTAATGAATTTTGTTCATTCGAACACTTTCCAAAACCAAAAGAAATGGAGAAATAAGATCACTTTGGTTAGACCATCTATAAACCTATATAAATGCAAAACAATCACTCTTTCAACATCATGCTTTGGTTATACCATATGTTCATGCTTTTCATTTCTTTAGTTCATCCTATATTAAATTTCATTTTAATTAGGTTTTCCTCTTGATATATTTCTTATATGTTATAGCAAAATGATTGGGTTGAAAGTTGGTGCAAGAGTTACCTAGTACCTAAGTTGAGTGTTGTATATCTTCTAGTTCACTACTAGGTTGTTTGTCAAATACTAATGTTTTATGTTATCTGCATGCTGATGTGTATTGTTTGAGGATTTTAAGAATTTCATGATATCTCACTGGCCAATGCTTGCAATGGATTATGGAATCTCTATTTATTATGTACATGGCTGTGATCCTGTTCTTAGTGGAAACTATCGTGTGATTTTAATGTTATTTATAATATTGTGCACTCATGCAAGCATATTTCTTGTTAAAATAGAATTATACAATGTCATTCATTGTGCTAAAAGTAGGTGCATTAGTTATCTGGTACCTAGCTAAATTAAATTCTACTGAGTACTTATGGGGATATTTGTCAAGTACATGATAAAATGTGAGTTTCTAGTGCTTCAGTAGCTATTTTTTATTTATATTGTTGAATCAGTTGGAACTTGATATGTGCAAGATATCCATGTTGTGACGAAAAACTAGGTCCTGTACAGTTGAATTAGTTGTGACAAATATATTATTGCATGCCATTTGAATTGTTGGACATCAACATGTATGTATGTTTCCTTTTCCTATCATTTGTTGACACGTTTATGCTCTATATGTATACTTGTTATCAATTTTAGGATATGCAGAATATTTTGATTTATATAGGGCTTCAAAAATAGTTTGCAAGAAATGAAGATATGAGATATTTCCATTATTTTATTTATTTCTCTAATAAATAGAGAGATATTGTCTTAACACTAATTGATGACAAACATTTTTGTCACCATGGACTTGCATGAATTTGGATGGGTGTTTAGATCAAAAAGAGAGATGAACTTGTTCCTGTAGAAGTATATATAGGAAATGAGGATCAAGCAGACATATTATTTTCAAGCTCTATTTATGGCCTTGTGGAGAAAGCCGAAACAAATATATTACCTAGTTGTTCTCACTTGTATTTGCTTCTCAATATCTTGATAGACCTCAACTGCAAAATGTAGATTAATGCAGGAATTTTGCAATAAAATTGAAGGTAGCGTTATAACCTACATTGCTACTTTGGATAACTTGATCCATGGTCATTGATCATGACTAAATTGATCATTTCCAAGTATCTTGTCAGCTGTGTTAAAGTGAAGGTAGTGGACTCTCTTGAGATACTTTCTTATGTTGTAGTCTATTGAAAACAATTCAATTTTGAAGGGATTATCTTTATACTTGTGTGTTTTATTTGATAATATGCGAGGTCTCCTAATATATTAAAGGGAAAAACGTTTTGATAGTTCTTGCTGCCATCCGTTATTGGCTTTAGCTTAGTTTCATTCTAAATTTAAAAGTATGATACTTCAAATTTTCTGTTGATTTTTTATATTTGATATATTGTGTTTATAGTTCATTGGATTGGCCAATTTTGATATTCATTCCAAAATTCTTATAGCCTCTGTGAAGAGGGTTGGTTGTACCAAATGTTTGATCACAATTGTATGGTGTTTAGAATAGGGACCATGGGTGCAGGCATCGATACCCAAAATGTACCATCTACAAGAGAAGTCGGTGCATTATAGTAACATTTTGTTTCTTGGTCCTACATTTGTTTTAGAAAATCATGTGTATTCAAATTCATGTCACAACCCATTTATCTGTGTATCTTCCTTTTGTTCTACTTAGTTTTTTGTTGGTAATTCTCTTTGCTGACAGATGTTTATGTTTTCAAGGATTAGTCATTGAAATTTTATCATCCATGAAGATTGCAAATACACATCCCTATTCAAGGAAGGTTTGCGTCTTGCAGATGCATGTAAGTTGTATAATCATTAAACCAAGTTCCAACAACATTATAACGAATGATGATGATAACTTGATAATTGGATGAGATAGCATACTTGGATCTGAATTAGGCCTGGATGGTATATGTTGGGTAGACTCAACATTTGGGGTGCATTTGCATTGAACTCATGAAGATGTTTTGTAGGAAAGAGAATGATACCAAATAGATAATGGAGGGGATAATCATAATTAGTGAACTCTAGTAGAGCTACAAGGCCAAGTCAGTGGGAACATGGATGGCATTTTGTCACAACATGAGCTATAAGGTATCGATTGTTTTATTTACATGATGTCATGTAATGAAGGAAAAGAAAACTCTCACGGATGAAGAATACTCAAAACAAAGAAGGTACTAGTGGATACCCTAATCCTAAGAAAGACCTGAATGGTTAAACAAGAATATGGGAGATTGTAGTAATCATGAGACATCATGGGTACATGAAAAGATTTAAGAACATCATATTTGAAACAATGCAACATCGATGAGCCATTCTTTGAAATTGATTTTGAACACAAGGCGAGTGTGAACCATTGGGTAATACTATATTGAAGTCTTCTAAATTTCTAATGGGTCTTGCAAAGAACGAAAAAAAGAGATACAATAAGAGGGAAATACATTATCAGAGAAAGTACAAAGATAGATTTTATGAAGAGAAAAAAATGAGAAATATACCCAAGTGTTGAACAAACATTTCAATGTTGTTGACCTTTGATGGTACAACAAAAGAAGATGACCGCATATTTACACTAATTTATTATGGCAAGGTATTGGGGAAGATTAGTCAAGAAAATGGGAAACACTTAAAGGAGCCCTAAGACCTATGAACTTGGAATTGGAAGTCAATAGACAAATATATTTTAAGAGTTGGTATAAGTTAGTAGATAATTTCAAGGATTTATTTGGGTATCCCATTAACAAACCTTCAATCATAACTAGTTAAAGGATATGGCAATGAAAAGGAGAAAATATGGGACACCATGATTCAATATTAAAGGATTTGTTTGGACAACTCAAATGTGGGTACCTAGAACCATAAAAAATTCATTGGTTGAATTTTGGACTATACCTTAGTATTGGGTGAAATTTTTGAGATATAAAATGTAAGGTAAGATCTTGATGCAACCATAGAAATGGAGGGAGGAAAGGAGAAAAATCCAAAAGATATAGATCATAAAAATGAATACCAACGTCAAAAAGTTTGGAGGATGAGCAAAACATGATAAAATTGGCCAAATCCCAAATTGTGAACAAAAAAGAGGAAAAACCAAGAATAATTAAAGCAACAAGACAAATATGACAAACACAAGGACCATGAACAAATCTGAATAAATACATTGTTGCATAACATGTGATACTAACAAGAATTCATGGAATGGTTGTTCACACACCTTGTGGAATCAAGGCTAATGCACTAGAATAATATGGGAAAAGGAAATAATCTAAACCCTTTTAAGGGTCAATAATCATAAAAAGGGCATTAGAAAGGTCCAAGATGTATCTAGAGCTCTAGCATAGAATGGTAACGACTCCATTGTTACTCTACTTGGTGTAGACATCATGTCATTATTTTGCATGTGGAGCATGAGGGCATACAACACCATTGTATTTTTGGTATTCCTAAAAATCATTTTCTATTATTTGTGTACCCAATACCCATGATACATTACATTATTTGAGATGGAATATGTAGACCAAAAATTGCAAAATTCCTTGAAAACGAGGAATTGGATGGGTATGGAAGATAATGATTTGATGATGACTAGAAAGAGAGTCAAGATGATTGGGATTGTGTAGAGAAAACAAAATTCCTCTTGTGCCTTTTAGAAGTAATATATAAAGGATAGAGGAAAATCCCTAAGCAAGGAAAGAGTTCATATCAAAGCAAAAAAAAACTGGAGGGACAAAATCCAAGGGTTGGTAGATCAATGTGAGACTTTGCTTGAGAGAAGAAATGCTTGAAAAAGCCGTACGAATTCCTTATATGTTTGACGAATGTTGATGAATATTATGACCTAGATGTAGTGAGGGAATTCTTCCAACATCATTAAAAAAAAAATTAACAGCTCCGTCAGTCTAGCGACGACTATTTGTGCAACTCTCCAATGAGCTTTCTATACTAGCAACACAATTTCCACTGTTAATATAACAAGTCCGTCAGAACATTAAAGGCATTGCCGTCACTATAGTGATGCCCATTTTCACAAATCTCCAATGGTATTTCTATACTAGCGACATAATTTTTGTCACTAGTATATCAAGCTCTTCGGTGAGTTACACAAATGGGTGTCACTATAGCGACGACACCTTGTCGATACACTGACGACACATCACTAGTATAAACATATTTTAAACATGGGCCTCCATAACTATAGATACAACCACATGTTTCTATAGTGATGATGGTGTTAGAATAATCAACCCATAGTTAGCTACCTTAGACATTAATTAATCCTTTTTTGTCTTATTTGTCTAGTTTCCATATTCCACCTTATGCAAGTTGTCATCTACACATCCATAGTGGTCAAACTTGCTAATTTTGAGTCATGGAGTGCTTGGGAAACCTCCTAGAATAAAATATGATTTATTCCTGGCCTCCCTAGCGCATGTCTACTTTTTCTGCTTTATTGCCTGCTTTTTCAGTGTTTTAAGGCAAATGGGAAAGCTTGACTAGGTGAAGTTAACTTGTTTTTTTTTCTCCACATCCTCCACTATTTTCTCCTATGAAAAGCATGTATGAGTTTTCCTTCCATCCACTATTATCTTTCCTAATTTATTTTTCCAATTCGTGAGCTCCTAGACAGTTTTGGAAACTGCTTTATGCACCTATGGGGGATTTTCTTAGATTTAGTAAGCCTGCTTTTGACTAGATTTGAATGGAATATTCATGCATTCAAATCCCTCATGTAATTATTTATTTTGGTAGCTAATGAATTCACAGGGTTGGCTATTGTACACTTATTCAATACAGTTTAGTGTTCAGCTCCATATTCAGTCTCTTTTGTGAGTAATTTTGCATGTGTAATTGGCAATTGTTGTGAGTGTAATTGTTCTAACAACGGGTTAAATTTCCACATGGTATCAAAGCCTTTGTAGATTGATTTCTCTCCTTCCAATTTGTTTTTCAGGTTCGACATCATTGACTGGGAGCATTCTGCTGATTGACGGGACAATTTCTGAGCTATGGATCAATCTTAGAAGATCATCTTGACTCCATTTAATTTCTTTGAATGGAAAGTAGAGATGGAGATACTGTTGAGAGCAAAAGGCCTCTACAAATTGACTATGGAAATATAAGCATAGCCCAATGCAGCTGTAGAGAAGATAAAATGGCACAACAGGAGGGATGAGGCCTATGGTCTCCTGTGTCTGAGTATATCCAGAGACCTCCTTTTCCATCTTGATGGATTGACATCACCGAATGAAGTATGGGAGAAGATTGTTGATTTTTTTGGAAAGACAGATGAGATGAGGGGACATCAAATTGAAAATGAATTGATCTCCCTGAGTCCCAATAGCTTTGAATCCCTGCAACTCTATTTTTCCAAGTTCAAAGCACTTGTTTTGCAGCTAAAACAATGTGGGATCGAAAAGAAGGATGATCAGCTGGTCTTGGCCATACTCTTGAAGCTTGGACCTGAATATTCAATTTTTTTTCAACTTTCTATGCCACAAAGTTGACAGCTCGAGCCTGGAAGATGCCTAGCCTTACAGATTTCATGGAATCTCTCACACAAGAACAAGATAAATTGGTGATGATGGGAACCATCAAACCATCCAAAGACCAAGCTCTGGTTTTTGGAGATTCGAGGGTGGATTCAAAAAGCAAAAATAAATCTAAAAATCCACCTGAGAAAAAGAGAGACAAGAACAAGTCTCCGGAGGAGCCTCAAGGTTCCAAGAAGAACTACCAGAAGAAGAACAACAAAGGAGAAATGAGCAAGTGTGCATACTGCAGTAAGGGCAATAATTCTGAGAGCTCTTTCATGAAGAAGAAAATAGACATGCTGACCCAACTCCTAGAGAAGAATGGTATCTCCCTTCCAGACAGCTCAAAGAAGAGGGAAGGAGGATCAAGTTCAGAAGACAGAGAGAGAGTTCATGCATTGGTTGCTGGCACATCAAGCTCACCTAGTTTCATCATTGATTCTGGAGCTTCAAGACATATGGTTTCGACCAAGGAGGCATTCACCTGACTTGACATGTCGAAAGGTCCACCAATAGTACTGGGAGATGAATCTCTCACTGAATGTTTGGGCAAAGGGAGGATTGATTTTTATCATGGTAAGTTCAGCAATGTGTTGTATGTTCCAGGTCTTGCCTCTAACCTCTTATCAGTGTATCAGATGACCCACACAGGGTCTCCAAAGAAGGTCATATTATCCCCTGATGAATTTGAGATCACAGAGATCTCAAGTGGTAAAGTCATTGCAAAAGGAGTTGCAAATCATACTTCGAAGGTATACATGTTCTCACACTTCCTACCCTACTCAAATCCCTCTGCTCTTCTAATTCATGCTAATGACGCAAGAAAGCTTTGGCATGAAATATTTGGCCACCTAAATTACAATTATCTTTCTGATCTTAGTGAAAAATAAATGGTCATAGGGTTACCAAATATTAAGTTTTCCAAAGGAGTCTATCAAGGTTGCATCCTAGGAAAACACCCACAGCATAAATTTGAGAGAGCTAGTCATGAGAGAACCTCTGCACCTCTTGAGTTGATCCACAGTGATGTTGCTGGCCCATTTCCTCATATGTCAATGAGTCAAGCCAAATATGCATTGACTTTCATAGATGACTTTTCCAGGTATTGCTGGGTTTACTTCCTGAAACACAAGTCTGAAGTTTTTGGCCTCTTCAAAGTCTTTAAGGCTTTGGTTGAAAACCAGTCTGGGAAGAAACTCAAGGTCCTCAGATCTGACAATGGTGGTGAGTATGTCAAGTCTGAGTTTATTCAATATTGTGCAGATTCAAGTATTCAGATGCAGCATTCTATCCCTTACACACCACAATAGAATGGTGTTGCCGAGAGGAAGAACAGATCACTGAAAGAGATGGCAACCTGCATGATGGAGGCTAAGACTTTGCCACCAAAGTACTGGGCCAAAGATATAAACTGTGCAGCCTATATCCAGAATAGGGTGCCTCATAAACAGCTTGATGGTATGACTCCTTTCGAAGCACGGAGTGGGCACAATCCAGATGTGACCCATTTCAGGATTTTTGGCTCAAGGGCTTGGGCTAGAATTCCAACAGAAAAGAGAAAGGCTTTGCAGCCCCAAATCCAAGAGTGTCTATTTGTTGGGTACTCTGAAGATTCAAAAGGGTACAAGCTGATCAATTTGAGCACAAACAAAGCCTTCATTGAAAGGCGTGTTCAGTTTCAAGAAGAGCCCCTAGTAGCAGTGGAAGTTGGAGAATCCTCTTCACCACCAGAACCTATGAATGTAAGTGAAGAGATAGTTGAACATGCTGATTCTGATATGTCTGATAATGATGATATTATTACAGATCCTAACAGTCCTACAATACCAAAATGGGTATCCAATACCATTCATGCAGCTGGAGAACTAGCTGGAAATCCTAATGACCCTAGGAGGACTAGATCTCAATTTGAGAGTGCTCTGTGCATGAAAGATCCTATGTTTGTTGATAAATTCTATCTGATGGTAGAATCAGACCCATATACATATGAATATGTAGCAAAATATCCAAGATGGCAAGCATCCATGAAGGAATATTTCAGCTCACTCCAGAAGAGCAACACTTGGGAGCTGGTTGATCTTCCCCCAGGGAGGAAGCTATTTCAGTGTAAGTGGGTGTACAAGACCAAATTTGCTGCTGATGGATCACCTCTGAAGTACAAGTCCAGATTGGTAGCCAAGGGCTACTCATAGGTTCATGGAATAGACTACAATGAGACCTTTGCACCAGTGGAAAATATGGACTCCATCAGGCTAGCCTTAGCCATTACAGCTTCAAAGAAATGGGAAGTACATCACATGGATGTGAAGTGTGCTTTCCTGAATGGATATCTCATTGAAGTGATATAGATTCAGCAGCCTCAAGTATTTTTTACTAACCCATCTCTTGTGTGCAGGATAAAGAAGTCATTGTATGGGCTTAAGCAAGCCCCCAGGGCTTGGTATGCCAAGATTGATAGCTTTCTGCTATCACTGATTTTTTTTCAATGAAAATAAGATCCAAATGTATATTTGAAGTTGATTAATGGTTCATTAATGATCATTTTTTTATATGTTTATGACCTTCTCATTATAGGAAGCTCAAAGGATGAAATTGCTTCCTTGAAGGATGCAATGAACCATGCCTTCTCCATGACAGATTTGGGGCTATTGAGCCAATTCTTGGGGCTCGAGATTGCTCAAACCAAATCTGGAATCAAAGTGCATCAGTCCAAGTATTCCTTGGATTTTCTAAACAAATTAAAAATGAAGGATTGCAAGTCAAGCAAGACTCCTTTCCTTTCAGGAGTGAATCTTGAAGAAGCTGATTCTTCACCTATGGTAAACAATACACTGTATAGGTAATTGATTGGATGTTTGTTGTATCTTACACATACTAGACCTGATATTTCTTATGCAGTAAGTGTGGCTTCTAGATACATGGATCAGCCTCATGGGATCCATTGGAAAGCAGCCAAAAGGATCCCTAACTTTGTTCAGGGAACAAGGACACATGGGATCTTCTATAAAGCTAAATCTGATCTTGATTTGATTGGGTTTACTGACAGTGATTGGGTAGGTGATAGTACAGATCAAAAGTCAACATTAGGATATGTGTTCATGCTTGCAGAATGGCCAATCAGCTGGTCAAGCAAGAAATAGAGTGCCATTGCACTGTCATCTATAGAAGCAGAGTACATAGGAGTTGTAAATGCAGCAACTCAATGTTTATGGTTGCAGGGGTTACTTGGAGAATGTGGCTTCAAATAATAATACTCAACTACTATCTACTATGATAATCAGAGTACCATTCGAATCTGTAATGATCCAGTTCAGAAGCAGAGAACCAAACACATTGAGATCCATATGCACTACATCAGACAGCTTGTGCATGATGGCACCATTCACCTACTCTTCTGTTCATCTTCAGAACAAGTAGCTGATATCTTCACCAAAGTGTTTTGTGAGAAGACATTCAGTAATCTCAAATCACTACTGGGGATTGCTGATCATGCTGTGAAGCATGAGTGATGACAAGATTTCCAAATTTTGTTTTACAGTCCATGTTTAAGGGAGGATTTTCCCACTAGGTTTTTGCGTCTTTCCTTGGTTAAATGGACATGCAGTATGTAAAGGGTGACTAAGCCTTGTTTCTAGGCCCTATAATTTTCTGATATTTTACTCATAATTAAGGCTTAAGGGGGGTGTTAGAATAATCAACCCATAGTTATCTACCTTAGACATTAATTAATCCATTTTTTCTTATTTGCCTAGTTTCCATATTCCACCTTATGAAAGTTGTCATCTACACATCCATAGTGGTCAAACTTGCTAATTTTGATTCATGGAGCACTTGGGAAACCTCCTAGAATAAAATCTTCTTTATTCTTGGCCTCCCTAGCGCATGTCTGCTTTTTCTGCTTTATTGCCTTCTTTTTCAGTGTTTTAAGGCAAATGGGAAAGCTTGACTAGGTGAAGTTAACTTGTTTTTTGTCCTCCACATCCTCCACTCTTTTCTCCTATGAAAAGAATGTATGATTTGTCCTTCCATCCACTATTAGCTTGCCTAATTTATTTTTCCAATTTGTGAGCTCCTAGGCAGTTTTGGAAACTGCTTTATGCACCTATGGGGGATTTTCTTAGATTTAGTAAGCCTGCTTTTGACTAGATTCGAATGGCATATTCATGCATTCAAATCCCTCATGTAATTATTTATTGTGGCAGCCTATGACTTCACAAGTTTGGCTATTGTACACTTATTCAATACAGTTTAGTGTTTAGCTCCATATTCAGTCTCTTTTGTGAGTAATTTTGCATGTGTAATTGGCAATTGTTGTGAGTGTAATTGTTCTAAAATTGGGTTCAATTTCCATAGATGGAAGTGTTTCTATAGTGACTGGAAAGTGTCACTATAGTGACACAATTTGATTTTTTAAACAACCCACGTTTCATGTCTTTTGTGTCACTATAGAGACAAACTGTGGAAAGTGTTGCTACAGTGACAAAAGTTTTTCCACAAAAAAAAGGGGTCATGCTCGTCGCTATAGAAATGCACAAGTGTTGTAATAACAACTATTTTCCGTGGGAAAAATGTGCACATGTACTAGTGTCAGCTCCGTTATCGCATGTAATTTTATGGGGAAATCATGGTAGTGCAAAGAGGAAGGAAAAGTAGATAGAAATTAGAATAATTGTTTCATGTTTTTCCCTAATTTATATGTCATGGAGTTTAGCTCAATTTAGTGTTTTGGGCCTTTCTCTTTTCCTAAAAAAATTATCATTTTAGATCTTATGCAATCTACCTATTTTGCGAAAATAACTCTTGGTCATGTTAATAGTTGACAAATAACCTATTTCATTCAATAATTAAATGGTCTATTTCCTAATAAATAGTTTAAAATTTTGTAGGTTGGTAATGGTGGAATTGGATCTTTGAAGTTGGCTCACAATTCCAACCAATAGCTCAATCAAAGGTATTCCTCTTATCATAGATTCGGGTATTTGGATTGCTAGAGACAATTCAATATTTTAGGATAAACATACTTTCCCATAAGTGATCCCCGTGAATAACATTGGAACCTTATCCTTCTATCCGCAAGTAAATGGTGCACCAAGTGCAAGAATTATCTAGGAGGAAACCATTAATAAGTCAATGTTGTGGAAATTATCTAGGAGGAATCCATGGGATAAACCAAATTCAAATTACATCCATTGCCAACAAAGAGCACGTCTGACTTGCATATCGAAAAAGAAAACCCTTTTAAAGTTCTTGGCCACTTGCAGAATCCATGGGATAAACCAATTTAATATTGCACCCATTGCCAAAGTGGATATTGTTCAAGGACAAATAAAGAGCATGTCTCAGTTGCATACTGACATAAGAAAAAACTTTTAAAATTTCTTAGCCACTTTAGCTTAATAATGAAACGATGAATTTGAATCCTACACATTTTCATTAATTGGAACTGATATCTCCTATTCCTCTTGGACCCTCAAGCCACAACATCCAACAACAATACCATACTAAGGTGCGCTTTAAATGGATATGGATATGGGGGGGGGGGAAAGATACAATTTTTTTTCCAAAAATGTTGGATACGATACATCAAGGAAACAACATGTGTGTGTGTGTGTGTGTGTGTGTGTGTGTGTGTGAAAATTTGAAAACCACGAGACATAAAAATTTCAATTTTTATATTACCATTTATCATTGAAAAGCAAATACATTATTCAAGACACTTGCAAAAAGTAATCCTATTTCAATATCATTATTGTAAGATAAGATTATTTAGTAAATTGTATTTGCAAAATCCTAAAAAAAGGACAAGTATATTAAATTTAGATTATGTTTGGAAAAGATGAAAAAAGTGTGTGCGACACTAATGAGTGACTTGTATTTTTGGTGCAGTGGTCGACTTGTACATCCTTAACATTCAATCCTAATCATTGTTAAATTCATGAAGTAAAATGTGATCCATATTGGCATTTGATAATATATATTTGTTTCATTTGATCAATTTCTTTTTAAAATATATTATCTTAGTTGAAAAACTAACTGGAAATTTATTTTAAGGATGAGATTAGGTCAAAATTATCCTATTAAAATCAAATCATATATCCTATATCACTTCATACCTACTTTTTTCCTCAATTAATAAACACCTCCTTTATGTAAATGATCTTGTCTAATATAACATGTTACATGTCATTGTTTGTAATCCTAAACAAAACAATAGATGACAAACCGGGCTTCCAAATTGTGCATTTTCAGACAGTCACCAAACATCGATTTAAAAAAATAATTTAAATAATTTAAAATTTTATAACCTTGTAACTTAAACAAAAAAATATCCATTGAGAATGGGCATATTTATCAACAATCAATGTGACAGTGTCCAATTCATTCACATTATAAAATATCTAAAATGTTGTAAAAAATCTAAGTCCAAACTATATTTTATTAAGAATGAGAAAAATAAAATTCCAAGTTGTTACTTGAATATGAGTGGTTATATTTCCTGCCTAATATCATTACAATATGTCATGCTCCATCTAAAAGTACATTGCATGCAGGACCTTAATTCTAAGGTGAACCAACAATTTGCTCCATGTTCTCTATTGGAACCTTGATGTTCAAACTTGGCCACTGTAGATTGCAAACATGGCCGATGCATACTGAAAACATAAAACTGTAGCTGATAAACTCGTTTCAATGATTTATTGTATCCTTTTGAGATGGAATGTGGTATATTTATCAAGGCGAAGGGTTCAAATTACACGTTTAAAACAATTACTAATCCATTTTAAGAATTAAAATTCGCCTTAAACGTGCTCCCGTCCTTGAGATGCGTATCACTATTTTACTGAAACTTATCAAAACTAAGCTAAAACACATTACTTTGGAACTGAAACATATCACGTCATCCTAAAACATATCCGTACTAGTTTGATACAGATTTATGGTCGTTCAGAGACGTATCCCCTATGTTTCTGTATCCAAAACGAGGAATGGTATTTCACTGGGGCTAGTTGGATGTTTCAGGTAACTTAGATACCATACAAACAAAAAAAGAGAACATAGAAAAACCAAAAACCCCAAACATCATTGATAAAATCTATCCCAACTAAAAGAGGCATCTCCCAAACTGAACGAAGCAGCAACATAACATCTGAAAGTTGTCGAGAACATAGATACCTAATTTACAATTTGTCCAACACCATAAGCTTACCTAGAAGAACTAGACATTATTAAACCCCTTCTATTTATATTTAATATCAAAGCACCTCCTCAACAACCTCAACCTTTGAAGCTGAAAATTATACTAGTGAGAACAAAGGACCTCAATATACATCGTTGAAAATTGAAAATGGTATCAACACAAGAAGATAGACCTTTGTAAGGAAAGCTCTGATATCTAGATGTAAATTTAACAAATTTGTGTGTAAATTGAACCTAGGTGTTAGAACAATTACACTCACAAAAATTGCCAATTACACATGCAAATTACACACAAAGGAGACTGAATATGGAGCAGAACACTAATCTGTATTGAATAAGTGTACAATAGCCAACCCTATGAATTCATAGGCTGCAACAATGAATAATTGCATGAGAGATTCAAATGCATTGGGATTCCATTCGAATTTGGTCAAAAGAAGGCTTACTAAATCTAAGCAAATCCCCCATAGGTGCATAAAGCAATTTTCAAATCTGTCTAGGAGCTCACAAATTGGAAAAATCAATTAGGAAAGCTAATAGATGATGGAAGTACAAATCATACATCCTTTTCTTAGGAGAAAAGAGTGGAGGATGATGAGGACAAAAAACAAGTTAACTTCACCTGGTCAAACTTTCCCAATTGCCTTAAAACTCAGCAAAAGCAGGCAATAAAGCAGAAAAAGTAGACATGCGCTAGGAAGGCCAGGAATAAAGTAGATTTGATTCCAAGTGGTTTCCCAAGCACTCCATGACTCAATTTTAGAAAGTTTTACCACTTTGGACATGTGGAGGACAAATTGCATAAGGTGGAATATGGAAACTAGGCAAATAAGACAAAAATGGATTAATTAATGTCTAAGGTAGCTAACTATGGGTTGATTATTCTAACACACCCCATTAATCTTGACTTATGAGTAAAATATCAGAAAATTATAGGGCCTAGAAACAAGGCTTAGTCACCCTTTACATATTGCATGTCCATTTAACCAAGGAAAGAGGCAAAAATCCAGTGGGAAAAATCCTCCCTTAAACATGGACAGTAAAACAAAATTTGAAAATCTTGTCATCACTCATGCTTCATAGCATGATCAACAATCCCCAGCAATGATTTGATATTTACAAATGTCTTCTCACAAAAAACTTTGGTGAAGGTATCTGCTACTTGTTCTGAAGATGAACAGAAGAGTAGGAGAATGGTGCCATCATGCACAAGTTGTCTGATGTAGTGCATATGGATCTCAATGTGTTTGGTTCTATATCTTTGAACTAGATCATTGCAGATTTGAATGGTACTCTGATTATCGCAATAGATAGTAGTTGAGTATTATGATTCAAAGCCACACTCACCAAGTAACCCCTGCAACCATAAACATTGAGTTGCTGCATTTACAACTCCTCTGTACTCTGCTTGTCTAGATGAGAGTGCAATGACACTCGGTTTCTTGATTGACCAGCTGATTGGTCCTTTAGCAAGCATGAAAACATATCCTGATGTTGACTTTTGATATGTGTTGTCACCTGCCGAATCACTGTCAGTAAACCCAATCAAATCAAGATCATATTTAGCTTTGTAGAAGATCCCATGAGTCCTTGTTCCCTGAACAAAGTTAAGGATCCTTTTGGCTGCTCTCCAATGGATCTCAAGAGGCTGATCCATGTATCTTGAAGCCATACTTACTACATAAGAAATATCAGGTCAATTATGTGTAAGGTACAACAAACACCCAATCAGTTGCATATACAGTGTATTATTTACCATAGGTGAAGAATCTTCTTCTTGAAGCTTAACTCTTGAAAGGAAGGGAGTCTTGCTTGGCTTGCAATCCTTCATGTTGAACTTGTTCAGAAAATCCAAGGCATACTCGAACTGATGTAATTTTATTCCATGTTTGGTTTGAGCAATCTTGAGCCCCAATAATTGGCTCAATAACCCCAAATCAGTCATAGAGAATGCATGGCTCATTGCATCCTTCAAGGAGGCAATTTCATCCTTTGAGCTTCCTATAATGATAAGGTCATCTACATACAAGACAATAATCATCAAATAACCATGAATCAGCTTCAAATAAACATTAGGATCTGAATTGCATCGAACAAAATTCAATGATAGCAGAAATCCATCAATCTTGGCATACCAAGCCCTGGGGGCTTGCTTAAGCCCATACAATGATTTATTGAGCCTGCACACAAGAGATGTATTAGTAGAAAATCCTTGAGGCTGCTGCATGTAAATCTCTTCAGTAATATCTCAATTCAAGAAATCACACTTCACATCCATGTGATGTACCTCACACTGCTTCGAAGCTACAATGGCTAAGGCTAGCCTGATGGAGTCCATCTTTGCCACTAGTGCAAAGGTATCATTGTAGTCTATGCCATGTACCTGTGAGTAGCCCTTGGCTACCAATATTGCCTTATATTTCAAAGGTGAACCATCAGCAGCAAACTTGGTTTTGTAAACCCACTTACACTGAAGTAGCTTCCTCCCTAGGGGAAGATCAACCAACTCCCAAGTGTTGTTCTTCTGGAGTTAGCTGAACTCTTCTTTCATGGATGTTTTCCATATTGGATCATGTGCTACATATTCATATATTTGTGGGTCTGATTCAACCATCAGATAGCATTTCTCTACAAACAAAGGGTCTTTCATACACAAAGCACTCTCAAATTGAGATCTAGTCCTCCTAGGATGATTAGGATTTCCAGCTAGTTCTCCAGCTGCATGAATGGTCTTTGCTGCCCATTTTGGTCTTGTAGGAATGTTAGGATCTGCAATTAAATTATCATTATCAGAAATATTGGAATCAGCAAACTCAACTATCTCTTCACTTACATTCAATGGTTCTGGTGGTGAAGAGGATTCTCCAATTTCCACTGCTGCTAAAGGCTCTTCTTGGAACTGAAAAATCATTTCAATGAAAGATTTGTTTGTGGTCAAATTTATCAGCTTGTACCCTTTTGAATATTCATAGTACCCAACAAATAGACTCTCTTGGCTTTGGGGCTGCAAAGCCTTCCTCTTTTCTGTTGGAATTCTAGCCCAAGCCCTTGAGCCAAAAATCCTGAAATGGGTCACATCTGGCTTGTGCCCACTCCATTCTTCGAAAGGAGTCATAAAATCAATCTGTTTATGAGGCACCCTATTCTAGATATAGGCTGCATATTTTATAGCTTCATCCCAAAAATTTGGTGGCAAAGTATTAGCCTCCATCATGCAGGTTGCCATCTCTTTCATTGATCTGTTCTTCCTCTCAGCAACACCATTTTGCTGTGGTGTGTAAGGGATAGAATGTTGCATATGAATAATTGAATCTGCACAATATTGAATGAACTCAAACTTGACATACTCACCACCATTGTCAGATCTAAGGACCTTGAGTTTCCTCCCAGACTGGTTTTCAACCAAATCCTTAAAGACTTTGAAGAGGCCAAAAAATTCAGACTTGTGTTCCAAGAAGTAAACCCAGTAGTACTTGGAAAAGTCATCTATGAATGTCAATCCATATTTTCCCTAACTCATTGACATATGAGGAAATGGGCCAGCAACATCGCTGTGGATCAACTCAAGAGGTGCAGAGGTTCTCTCATGACTAGCTTTCTCAAATTTATGCTCTGGGTGTTTTCCTAAGATGCAACCTTGACAGAATCCTTTGGAAAACTTAATCTTTGGTAACCCTATGAAAATTTATTTTTCACTAAAATCATAAAGATACTTATAGTTAATGTGGCCAAAATGCCAAAGCTTGCTTGCCTCATTAGCATGAATCAAAAGAGTAGAGGGGTTTGAGTAGGTTAGGAAGTGCGAGAACATGTATACCTTCGAAGTGTGATTTGTAACTCCTTTTGCAATGAATTTACCACTTGAGATCTCTGTGATCTCAACTTCATCAGGGGAGAATATGACCTTCTTTGGAGACCCTGTGTGGGTCATCTGATACACTGATAAGATTTTAGAGGCAAGACCTGGAACATAGAATACATTGCTGAACTTACCATGGTCAAGATCAATCCTCCCTTTGCCCAAAATTTCAGTGAGAGAGTTATCTCCCAGTACTATTGGTGGACCTTTCGACATGTCAAGTGAGGTGAATGCCTCCTTGGTCAAAACCATATGTCTTGAAGCTCCAGAATCAATGATGAAACTAGGTGAGCTTGTTGTGCCAGCAACCAATGCATGAACTCTCTCTCTGTCTTCTGAATTTGATCCTCCTTCCCTCTTCTTTGAGATATCAGAAAGGGAGATGCCATTCTTTTCCAGGAGTTGGGTCAACATGTCAATTTTCTTCTTCATACAGGAGCTTTTAGGATGATTTCCCTTACTGCAATATGTGCACTTGCTCATTTCTCCTTTGTTCATCTTATTCTGGAACTTCTTATTGGAACCTTGGGGCTCCTATGGAGACTTGTTCTTGTCTCTCTTTTGCTCAGGTGGCTTCTTAGCTTTCTTCTTGCCTTTTGAATCCACCCTCGAATCTCCAGCAACTAGAGCTTGGTCTTTGGAAGGTTTGATGGTGCCCATCATCACCAATTTATCTTGTTCTTGTGTGAGAGATTCCATGAAATCTACAAGGCTAGGAATTTTACATGCTCGAGCTATCAACTTTGTGGCATGGAAGTTCGAGACAAAAAATAAATAGTTAGGGCCAAGCTTCAAGACTATGGCCAAAACCAGTTGCTCCTCCTTCTTTTTTATTCCACATTGTTTTAGTTGCGAAACAAGGGCTTTGAACTTGGAAAAGTAGAGTTGCAAGGATTCGAAGCTATTGGGACTCAGGGAGATCAATTCATTTTCAATTTGATGTCCCCTCATCTCATCTATATTACCAAAAATATCAACAAGCTTCTCCCATACTTCATTTGGTGATGTTAATCCATCAAGATGGAAAAGAAGGTCTCTAGATATGCTCAGAAATAAGAGACCATAGGCCTCATCCCTCCTGTTGTGCCATAGTCACTCTGTAGAGGCCTTTCACTCTCAACCGTATCTCCATATCTGATTTCCATTCAAAGAAGTTAAATGGAGTCAAGATGATCTTCTGAGATTGATCCATAGCTCAGAAATTGTCCCTTCAGTTAGCAGAATGCTCCCAGTCAATGATGACAAACCTATAATAACAAATTGGAAGGATATAAATTGATCTACAAAGGCTCTGATACCATGTGGAAATTGAACCTAGGTGTTAGAACAATTACACTCACAAAAATTGCCAATTACACAAGCAAATTACACACAAAGGAGACTGAATATGGAGCTGAACACTAATCTGTATTGAATAAGTGTACAATAGCCAACCCTGTGAATTCATATTCTTCCACAATAAATAATTACATCAGATATTCAAATGCATTGGGATGCCATTCGAATTTGGTCAAAAGAAGGCTTACTAAATCTAAGCAAATCCCACATAGGTGCATAAAGCAGTTTCCAAATATGTCTAGGAGCTCACGAATTGGAAAAATCAATTAGGCAAGCTAATAGATGATGGAAGGACAACTCATACATTCTTTTCTTAGGAGAAAAGAGTGGAGGATGATGAGTACAAAAAACAAGTTAACTTCACCTGGTTAAACTTTCCCAATTGCCTTAAAACTCAGCAAAAGCAGGCAATAAAGCAGAAAAAGCAGACATTCACTAGGAAGGCCAAGAATAAAGCAGATTTGATTCCAAGTGATTTCCCAAGCACTCCATGACTCAATTTTAGCAATTTTTACCACTTTGGACATGTGGAGGACAACTTGCATAAGGTGGAATATGGAATCTAAGCAAATAAGACAAAAATGGATTAATTAATGTCTACGGTAGCTAACTATGGGTTGATTATTCTACCAGGCCAATATACATTAGTGTTGTAATGGGGAAAGAAAGGAATAAAAACATTTATCCGATCTAACACATTCATTGAACTGATGATCCACTGTCCTTGGGCAAGTTTAATTTTAAAAACTCAGATATACTTCAGTGTGTAGAATGTATCATATGTAGAATATTCAAGGTTTGTATCATTACTATATTGCATGGGACCTTGAGATGTCATACATCTTGTTTATGATATTTTAATGCAAACTCATGAAGAAATAAAAATTAATTTTATGATCGAGCCTAAAAAATGCTTATTTTTCACTTTGAATGATCCCAAATTATCTTGTGTGATCAAAATATTGTTCCATGCTACCATAACTATTTAATGGGCCATTAGAGATATCATTGTGACCACAATTAAAATATATAAAGTTGTCCTCATACTCCATGGGGACAAAATTGAGACATTAATTAGTTGGTTTAAATGGGTCTTGTACTCACATAAAGCACTAACAACCCATATATACCACATAACCCTTATACCGTTCTCTCTTGTAATTCATCTTCCAACCAATTATCTATATTTTAAAACAAATAGAGCATGTCAACACCATCATTGAGCTCCAATTAATACTATTTGATAATATTAATGCTCACGACATTTTCATACCTAAGGTAATTAAGAATATAGATCTATTGTTCTAGTTACACCTAGTTTAGTCACCTCGAATATGGCCTTGGGGAACATATCATAGTTCTCAATATAGGGAAGGTATGAGTCTTGATAATACACTACATACCATTTTATAACGACAATCTGTAGTGGGAAAGAACACTTTAGAATTTAGTTTACCACCTTACTTTAAATTACATCTTGTTTATAATGTGTAGTTTCTTCAACCATATCTTCCAACCTTATTGGACCCTAACTTGACACCTTGTTTCTAATGTAGAGTTTCTTCAACCATTTACCCCTATCAGACACCTAACTTAGAGGAAAAAGAGAAATTAGTTACTATATAAATAAAGCCTATTTTTTTTTTGTAATTTCAGAGACTAATCTATTGAATCAATATAATAATACAGTCAAAAGTACAAATGATAGTGGCAGTTCTATGAAAAGAATGTAGCAGAGAGAGAGTTGAGACCTGCCCCTCAAGGGAATTCCTTCGTTTACAGTTAGATTGATCCTCCATGTAGAAGGGAAAACAGATCATAGTGATAGCAAAATTAACAGTGTTGAAGCAAAAAAACTGAGTATAAGTACTATGATTAATAGGTAATTCTAGACCCATGATGACCATGAAAAAAATAAAAGACACTAGAACGATGGAACCTAGACTTTATGGCTTGGAGAGAATCTCTTCCTTAATAGGAACCCCAAAAACGAAGTTGAGTTGTGAATTTGGTTGTCCTTCCACTGGGGAAGCCACCGGGTTGACATATCTTTGGCCACCATCTTTTTCAGAGCTCTTAGCATTGTTGTTGGTATCATCCTCGCTACTAGTATCCTTCTCATTGTTGTAGGTATTTTGCATAACAGGAAGAGGGATTTAGGGGTTAGGGATTAGTTGGTTAATGGGTTAGGGGATTTTGTATTAGGGATTTTATAAGGAGTTATGGTTACTGTTCAATGAGTTTATGGTCATTATGTCCATTAAGGTCACATTAGGGTGAATAGGAGTTAGGTGTATAAGGAGGTTTAGGTTCAAGGGGTCAAGGGATTAGTTATTAGGGGTTTTAGTGGTTAGGGGCCTTATTGTCACGTTATTCCATATGAATGTGTTACATAATATACATTCTCACTATGGTCACTATGGTCACATTTAGTGGCTAGGGGCCTTAGATTTTAGGGGAATCAGGGGTTAGGGTTTAGTGCGTTAAGCGATTAGGGGATTTGGGTAATTTAGGGGGATTATAAAGAGTTAGGGATTAGGGTTTAATGGGGTAATTATGGTCACTATGGTCACTATGGTCACATTTAACAGTTAGGGGCCTTAGGGGTTAGGTTTTAATGGGTTAAGTGGTTAGGGGATTTGGGGTTTATAAGAATTTATGGTTTATCATTTTCATATCCGTCATCGTCGTCGGCATCGTCCTCGTCATTATCATCATTTTCATTATTTTCATCATCATTTGTGGATCTAATATGCCTTTGTCTGTATCTATACCCATAAATATAAGTAATTCCTTAATCTTGTCCATATTGTTACACCCATTTCCATGCTATAGAGTGAAGTTAAAGTGACGATCCTTGGTCAAGTAGATGAATTCCACACACTTTAAATAGGTCCAAATTTACCATGTAAGATTCGTTAAGAAAACCCCATGTAAATGTTTTGTCAATTTCCAAATGCCCAACCTGCATTGGTAAATTTATTCTCAAAATGTTCATAATTCTATCATATGCATGCTAAATCTTCTATAAAACTTGCAAGGGAGATGTGAATTGGTCTTATAATATCATATTGTTCCTAGCTAGCCATGGTGCCTAGAAAATTTTAAGAGGAACATTATTAGGTTTTGTGAGCTTAATCTCCATTTGAGTTTCCTTCTCAAACCCATCCTCTACCAGTCAATGACTTTGATGTTTCCTAGGCCTTCCTGGAGTAAAGACATCTAACTAGAAAATGTTATATTGCATTTGATTTACTCTTACAGATAGGACGCATACTAGTACCTAGTGCATTAGATTGAAAATTAACAATGAAAGACATAGTACTTATGGTTAAATTAATAAGTGGACAAACTCAACTCATTTGAAGTGGAAATTCTTCCCCAAATTCAATAGGATTGTTGTCTAAAGTGATAGTTCCATTTGATTGATGATAACATTCATCATGGAACTTTTCCCTTGTGATATTTGGGCAATTTTAAAACGACCTAGGTCATATTTTTTTTTTAAAATGAGTGAATCGTAGTGGAATTTTTCCTTCGTGGAAAAACATGAGTTACGAGAAAGGTTGAGTTTTCCTACTTATCAATTCACTCCATATTATTTATATCAAGCAATGTTACAATTTAAGTTTGTATAGTTAATATTTAGAAGTTGAAGGAATATATCATAACTATTAACATCTTCAAATGTGTGTGTGTGTGTATACTCACTGTACTTATTTGCAATCAAAGGATTATGACATGGGGAACTCAAATCGACTCATTTACAACAAGGACAAATTTTTCGGTGAGACAAATTTCCACCCCTTCTGTACTTTGTTTTTGAAAATCTGATGATCTAGATCATCTTAAAATGAGTCGAAACCCCAGGGGAAAAGTTCCATGGACAAATTTCTCAACAATGGAAATAGACCATAATTCATGCAAGATTGAGGGATTATTTCGGCTAAAAATAAGGGGCAATACCTTATCCCACACCATAATTAAAGGTCACTTTTCAAATTTATTAATTATCCATTATACTTGTTTGATTAAATCAAAATTGTTTCAAATAATTTTTCTATTAATTTATTTTAAGAGTGACGAGTACAATATGTATTAAAAAACAGAGTGGGAAGATCCAAATTTGAAAGTTTATGTATAATGCTCCCAAGTCCAGTTTAAAATTTTCTCTTCCAAATTGGAATGACATAAAGTACCCTACAACAAGTAACTATTCTAACTAATTCTTAAATTGTAATGACTATAAAATTGTCTAAGAAACCACAAAGATGAAAAAAACATTTAAACTTATCAATCAAAGTTATGCCCATAATGGTCCTTCATTGGCATGTCGACACACTCTATTTTGTATCCTTTTGAACCAAGGGGTTATTTTTCCAATGCAAAAACAATTTGATGCACAATCTCTTCACCAACAACAATTTTGAGTAGCCTATGGAAACTATGGAGTATTTTTTAATTTCATGCAAAAGTTATTGTTTTGTATGGACGACCCTAGTAGAGATCTTGATCATTTGAAGAGATATATAGAACCCTTTTTTTAGTTATGGACTCGGAGCTTGGATTCCTTGTTATTATCCTTTGAATATCTAAGCTTATTGTTCATTTCAACAATATTTGTGCATTGTGGAGAAAAACCAAGAATTCCATGGCATTTCAAATGTTTGTTACATTGTGATTTCCAATTCATTCGGTTGAAAGATGATTTCATTTGCATCAAATCTAAATGTTTATGTTGTGGTATCCCATTTAAAATGGGTAAATTTTAGGGTACTCTATTTTTGTTGACAAATTTTGCTCTCAAATTATGTACTCTATTTTGTTTTTTGGGACATCGTTTTGTTTTTTTATGATACTTTTGTGGTGTCTTATTTATGTCATTGTGTGCAATGGTTATGTGAGCTTGGAGGTCCACTCTTGGTTTTTAGGGTACTTTCTTGTGGTTAGTAATAGAGTCATTTGTAGTTTTTTTGGGAATGCTTTGACCCAACTTCGTCCCATTTTAAGGCTTTTGGCCTTATAGACCCTCTTATTTTCAATATTTTTGTAGTGGTCCATATTTTTTGTGACCTCCAATGCCCCAACCTTGTGCTCCTTTTATTTGGATACATGCTCATTTTGGTTGTTGGCACTCTCTTTTTTGACCTAATATTTTATTTTTTGAACACTTATTTGGTGTCTTGTTTATGGGAACATTGTCTTCCTTGTGGGTGTAGAAAATTGCGCAAGCCCATGATCCTATTGTAGTTGTCATTGTCGCCTATGTGCCTCTACCCACATAATAAGATCTAGTCACCTCCATCACCAATGTTGTTATATGCATTAACTTGGTCTCTTCATTGTGCATGTAGGATAGGCGGTTGTACCTATTTGACCTCCATCCTTTGATAGTATCCCAAACCACACTACATGCATGTGTCACTTCTTCCCTTGAAGAAATGCAACTTCTTGCTCAAACTCAAAGACAATAACACCAAGGGTGTTTCTCCTACCATATGGGACCTTGTGTAGATGCCATGGAATTTAGACCTTAACAAGCCACATGTCCTTCACTTGCACATGGACCCTTTTACACATTAACAATTGACCAACTTGACACACAAATGATGTGTGGTATCATTGTAGATTGAGACATAATCCCTCACCTACCATGTGGCACCACATAACTATGTGTTGCAGCTGCAACCTTTTCCCAAAAATTTTAAAATTTTGGACCCTTCCTTTATTTTATCTAGCCTGGGATTGTTTGGTTTCTTGAAATATGTCATTCCTCTGCTGTAAATTTTGATCTTTTGAAGTTGAAGTAGGGTCAAATGCTTTTCCCTTCATTTTGGATATTGAATGATCTAGCACTACTGTTTGTCCAGCAAAATACAGTGGAGTTTTGTTTTATATTTCAAAGCTTGACGTTTGACTCTTGATGATTTCCTTTCATTTTGGGGGTTTATTGATGAAGGAATCGGGGCATTAGTCCTCTATGTTGTCGCCATTTCAGAAGGAAAATAGTGAACGTCCAGATGGACAATCATGTTTCTCGTCGACTCGTGCTTTTATATCCTTTGTTGTTTTTTTTAAACCCTTCGATGACTTGGTTTTTTTTTATCGCTATCAGAACATTTTTTACATTGGATAGGAGGGCTTGTCATTTGTATCGCCAACACTACAAAATATATTGTGTTTTGAAGTTCTGATGTGTTAGTGATTAGTATTTCTGATCGCTGATGCATAACCATCATTACCTTAGTGCTCGGAATCGCCGACATTGTGGTAGTGTTGAGGTTTGAATCATCGACACATAGTGTTTAGAGATTCCGACTACCAACGGTTTCTATGTTATCATGGAACCCATAGTTGGTTTGTTTCCTGCTGTTGCGGCTGCCTTTGGAACTATCCACCCGTAGCATGTAGAGTTTCTGACGCCGACAGAGTTGGAGTCTGCTGACCTTTAGCCTTAGAGCTTCCAATCGTCAATGATTTTATTTTGTCGTGGGACTTGTAGTCCGTCTGCTACTTGCCATTGTGGCTGCCTATAGGACTATTCTCTCGACGTCTAGTGCTTCAGACCACCGATAGGGTTTTTTCCTGCCAATTCTTTTACCGAGGGTTATATATATAAGAGGTGGAGCATTTTTTATTATTTATCCTTGTGGGAACTTGCGTCTGCTCCAGTTCATGTCGATTAAGCTGTTTAGCATGCCCAACTGTCTGGATTTCACTCATTGGAATGCTATTGTGGAGGTTTCTGATCATCACACCGATTGCACAGCTTTTTTCCAGGTAGGCAAACCACAATTTCCTTTTTCTTGATTTTTATTGGTCGTTTTGAGAACCATGGTTTTCCTGGTTAGGTTTTCCCATAGTTTTGTAGTCATCCGTTTAGAATGAATATTTATCCTCGCAGTATGCTTTAGCTAGTTTGACAGTTTTCTTTGGTGGTGGGGGTTTTTTTTTTAACTTGCGTTTTGAGTCGTTATGGTTGTTTTATCCTTGTCTGAAAGATTAGGTGGTAAGTGAAGACAAGCATTACGCTGTCTGCACCACCTATTTTTGGTTTGTTTATGTCCATCTGAGGGGGGTTTCAGTTTTCATATGCGCTTACCCTATTTTCGTGGGATGATGGAGGTTTTAATTTTGATCAAGTTGGGGATTTCCATGATGAGAACATAGTATAGGGTCTCACGTTTGAGGATTAGCCTTATTGATAGTGTGGTTCATGTTTTATTGAAGAGTTAGATTATTTCGAATGCAGTCCGGATTAAATGATGAGTTTTATATCAAGGTTCTGTTCTTAGTTACAAATGGTGGACTTAGAATATTTTAAGACACAACTTGCAGGAGTTTCTTTGCCTTGTCATTTTTTCTTTTCATGCATTAATACTTTGTATAGTTTATTTTTAAGAATGCATATCGAAGAGGTCAATAGGTTGATACAGTTTTTCTTCATTACTAAAACACTTGCTAAAAGTTTAAATGGTCTAAGAACATACTGTGTTTATGACAGGGTGACTGTTACAAAGGAGATATGTCTAAACGACAAAAGAAGAAGGCTCCAGTTGTGGAAGGAGAACCAGAGGTTGAAATCATCACCAAGGTTGAATACATATGTGAAGATACCAAAGCTACCACCGGGGTAGAGCTAGATTATAAATGGGGTGAAATATATAGGATGATTGTAAATTAGAAAGTTCCTAATGCAGGATTGGAAGAGCTGACTATTTATGCAAATATCGAGAAATCGGCTCTTATGAAAGTAGCCACAAGACCGGAGTTGTTCCCATGCTCAGAGGTGAATGGTTAGATTCTGCCTAGGGAAAATGTAACTACGATGATCCTGGAAAATACTGCTAAATAGGGATGCACTGCATACATCCCTGCTTATGTCTCCATGGCATATCACCTACCTCCTGCTTAGATTTACCTAACATAAAGCTAGTTGAAAGAGACAGATATGGACCTAGTAGAAACAATAAAAAGAATGATGATACCAGGGAAGAAATTTCGAACTAGGCCATCAGGAGAATATGATACATCCACTCTCCGAACCCCTTATAGATTTATACTACTAATGTTGAATAGAATTTTTGGGAGAGCTCACAGAAAAAAATTCAAATTGGGATGGATACCAATTATTTTCTATGTGGCCACTCAAGGAACCATATTCAATTGGTAAAACATAGTGTCCAATAGCCTCTCAGCATGCATATCTTTAGCTTTGGGAGGGGTATCATAGAATAAGTCAAATTTCTACATGAGCTCTACCTAGTTGACTGTATATTATGTACCCAATCTTTTCTAGACNGATAGGGACAGGACCCCGGTATACACTGCATATAAATTATTTTGGGCACACAAATACCATGGCTACTACAGAGAAATATGTGAACACTTCATCATGTCGTTGTGCACTCTAATTTTCCTGACCGAATGCAAATGCATGTCCGAAGAGGTGTTCAAGGTCATTGAGGAATATGGAGACTATTATTTAACTGAATACGGGATGTATATTAGAATGTATGGTGGCTCCAGGGCACCTTATCTACTCCCTAAATATGCCACTGACTATGTGCTGCATAGAGAGGCAGTTAGGCAAGTATATCTTGATGGTGTGGGGAGTTTCTTGTTTGAGCATAAAAAGGCAGCGTTTCCTGCCTTTTTGGCTAGGGAGTTGTAAGTTTTCAAAGGTAAAATAGACTACAAAATTTGTGCAGGAGATGGAGCACTTCCATTTTGGTGAGATGAACTTTCACAGGAATGACTCCCAGAATAAGGTAGCAGAACACTGCAAGGAGGCAAGCGTTCATTTTGAGTATACTGATTTCTGGGATAAGGACGAGGAAACCTTTAGGAGTGCAAAGAATATGATTGCCTTAAAGAAGAGATTTAAACAGAAAATCACTACTGTGGGCAGAAAATGCAAAACTGCACGAAGACTAAGACAACTGAAGAAGAGGAGGCCAAAAAGAGGGAAGAAGATGCTATAAAGATAGCATAAGAGGTAGAGAGTTGGCTGAATAATGAAGAAGAAGAAAGAAATAGAGATGTAGAGGAAGCAACAAAGAAGGAAGAAGAAGAAAGAAAGAGCAAGGAAGAAGTAGAGATAAGTAAAAGACAAGATGAAAGTGAGGGTTTGAGATTAACAGGATCTAAAAGATATCAGCAGACCACAGATCAGATGGATATCCAAGGGGGACATGATCATACAGATCAGGGGCTTGGACAAGATAATCCTGACCCCTAGGAGCTTGCTGCAGCTTCTAGCAGCACTCAAGGGAAAGCTATGTTTTCCAGAATGAATTTGATCCCTTTCATGCAGAAGGAAGGGGAAGAGGTTCCTGATTTCAGCACCATTTTTCTATGACAAAGAGAAGAAAAGTATTGTTAAAAGAACCAAGAAAAAGGTTGAAATAGGAGGACAATCAAGAAATATGATAACTGACAAGATTTTGGTGTATGGGACAGATGCATATCCAAGATTGACAGCAAGAGCTAGGGTGGTGTTAAACCAAGCTACTGAAGATAATGTAGATAGGCTGATGACAGATCTTGAGTAGTCCAAAAGGAATGCAACTCAATTAAAAGAAACACTGAAGAAGGAGAGAGATGAAGGTCATAAATTGAAGAGGAAATTTGAGGACATGTAGAATGAAGTAAGGACTTCAAATACATAACTCTAGACTCTGTGGGAAAATAATATGGCCTTAGAAGTTTTTGTAGAGAAAACAAAAAAGGATGCTCAGAACAACTTAGCAGAATTATAGAGGCTACAGCTAGAGCATCAAGTGCTAAAAAATGAGAAAAATGACCTTCAAGTATCCTACGAAACTCTAAGTGCAGAAAAGGTCCAGTTTCAAAACAAGGTCATTGAGTTAGAATCAGAGAAGGCTGCCCCTGAAGAAAGAGAGAAACAATATCAAATGTAGGTAGCAGTTTTGATGGGACATAATGCTTCATTGACAACATCATTGAAATATGTTATGGAACAGAAGACAGATGTCAGGCCTTTGAAGGAACATGTTATATCCCAAAGAAGGAAGATCCACCAACTACAAATGCGCATTGAGGAATAAAGGTGTAAGATTTTGCAAATAGATAGCAGACTAGAAGATATTTTGGATACTACGTCTTATTTTTTGGACAGATCTCAGGAGATTCTAGAGATTCTGACAGGAAGAATAGTGTGGATAGAAGTAAATGAGGAACCTCCTATGGAGCTACCAGTTAAAGACCGGCAAATTTTAAAGCAGAATTATGATTTATTGGAGTTTGCAATCAATATTGCGGAATAATTCAAGAAAAATGTAAAGAAAACAAATGGATTATGTGCTGAATACTATAGAAGAGTGCTGGTCACATACAATAGATGCTAGGTTTTTGCAGAAAAAAGGTTGGATGCTATACCAGAACATGAGCCGTTCATAGAACATCTACATAACAAGTATCAGGAAGACGAGCAGGAGATCCAACAAGTCAAGGATCTAGATGAACAGATTCTGAAAAATGTGGTGGCTCATGCAACAATAAGTATCCACTTACTAAAAGATTAGTTGTGCCTGAGTCCAGTGAGAATAGAAGTAATTAAGAATCAGGATGCTAAGTATGAGATAAATATCCGTTTTTTTTAACCCTCCGATTTTGAAAGCATAGCAACAGAGGCCCAAGCATGGAAAAAGTTCATAAATGACCAAGCAGGCCCCTCTTCATAATGTGTTCTATAAAATTTTGATTTAAAATGTAATATATTGTATAAATTATGAGCACTTACTACAAGACAAAATTTTGGATTGAGAGGTTGGGGAAGCCCAAAATTCATTGAGGGGTAGCCCAAAGGTTTTGCTTTTTTGTATAAATATAGGAGAGTTTAGATGTATAAGAGACTTCTTTCCCAAGCAATTTTTGAGAGTATATTGTAAGAAGAACTACTTCCTTTTACAATAAAGAATTACAAGTTTCTGCTGGAGAAAGTTTGGTGGAATGTTTCAAATGCTTTGCTATGGATCAGTTGAATGTGAACTATTTCATTTTCAGATTATGTCCATTAACTGTGAGATCGTTCTAACTCATTGAATCTCTGTTCATGTTATGAATTGTCTTATAGTTTATTCTGTAAAATTTCCACTGTGAGTAATGAAGGTTATCATAAACAATAAGCTATCTTTATGTTCATATTTCTATTAATGTTCATGTGTTCTGAAATAAGTAACAACTATCTGTAATTTTTCATAATACATGCACATAAATACATTACTCATTGATAACTGATAATTTTTCTCCCTGGGGATAGGTTAGTTAGTTGTAGTTATTTTCTGGTTGTTTATGATTTAGATGCGAGAGAGGTAGGAACCTGTGCATCACATTGTGACACTCCTCGTTATATCTATCAATTTGAATTTTTAGATAGGAACTTGCACATCATAACTTAAACACAAAAAACTAAAAATCTATATGGTGGACTGGGCCGTAACTGGTAAAACCTTTTAATTTGTTACTTGAACTATGGTAGCCAGACTGTAAACCAGATGGATTCCCCATACCAAATAGTAACAAGCTAGTTGGGAACATTTATTGGGGAGAATTCGTAACTGTTGTTACTTGCGATTTTCCAAGCCTCAACACTATGACATGTCGGTTTTGTGCTTCCTCTCTACTTAAATGTTAGGAATCAACCACATATCAAGATGTGGGACATTGTGTTACACTGTAAAGAAAAATCCAAACCTAGATCTCTCTCTATATCACAGAATAAAACATACCACACTCTTGGGTGGAATTGAATCTTAGTAAGGGGAATATCACCACCCCCTCTTGACCAACCAGTCAACTCCTTGATGGTGACAAAAACATATCTACATATATACAAGTAGGAGAATTAGTAGTTATGCGTATTAAATTCAAGATGGCTAAAGGACTGATTTGATAAATACCCAAGAGCACATTGGAAAAATACTTATGAATGGTAGTATGTCCTCTAAATAGATTCAATTTTCATGGATTCTAAACAAGAATTTCACACATTCTTATATATTTGTGAACCTATCAAGTTATGAACACATTGACACATATCGAAGAAAATAAGTAATTCATTTGTTTTCCTCATAAATGTTACAATTCATCCATACACTTCAAAGGATATATTTTCAAAATATGACAATATAAAATAATTTGAATCACAATACAATACTTTTTGTTTTGACTTGCATTTTCTTAGACAAATTAGGTGGACTTTACTTGGGATAATTTTAGGATCTTATTCCATATTAATTTTCTACGGGGTTGATGGTCCATGCATGTTAACCTACACTACCGCATAAGAACTACATATGGAATCTCTGGCCTATATGTCACATCGTGGCTCATGAGTGATGCATCGTAAGGCCTTGAGACAACACATAATCTCTATGGAGGGAATATTATTTCAACTGCAAGTGGGATATTTTTGTATTTTAGATTTATAAATTATAACATTGATAATGGATCTCTTGTCCCACACCATGGTATAGGGTTTAACTTTATGGCCTAAGCTCACACCATTTGTTTACAATCTAATGGACCATCACATAGCATGAATCTACATATCAAATACATAGTCTACATGTGAGATATGGTAATCATTTTGAAAACTTGCACATAGGGGATGGTTCTTGATGCGTGAATTAAAATATAGTCAAAATTGTGGTCTTAGATGTAACATTTTCCTCTGAAATTCATGCTCCATGCACATATATATTTTTGGTAAAATTCCTTAAGAAGAATGTCTTGGTGGTTGAATGACAACCTTCCACTAGTAGCACAACTCATGACTTGTATGGGAAAAATATGAAGTGACCTGCAAATGAGCGACATGGTGATCAAAACAAATTCATTTGCAAAATGATACATGTAATACTGGAACAACATGAAAATGAAGTAAAGTAGTTTTGTATTCATGGTAATAAGATGGAACAAATGAAAATAAGCTAAAAGTTTTTCTCTAGAAGAATGTTTTTTTTTCACAACATGATTTTTAGATTAATTAGAATAGGAATTTAAGGTAATAGTAATTTAAGGTATGTTTTGGGGAATGGATAGTTAAAAAAAACACAAAAAACAAAAAACATATAAATTAAGTATGTATATAAAAAAATATTTAAAAAAACACAAGGTATCAAATGGCAGATTTTTTTTCAAGTTATTGTGTGTTTTATTTAGGGGTGCTTTGGTTTTGGGAGGATGAGGTATCAAATGGCGTAATTTTTTTCAAGTTGTTGTGTTTTTTTTAGGGGTGCTTTGGTTTTTGTAGGATGATGTGTGGATGGAAGAGATCAAGTTACAGCGCCATAGAAAGCTTCCCATATGATACCACATCCATCACTATAGGATGAGAGCTCATTTGTGGGTTGGGTCTGCATATTTGGGGTTTTTTTCTCTTGTGGGGAGTACAGAACCACATGGGAAGATAAAATAAGGAATAAAAATGGTGTATGACCCATATCCTAAGTCAATTTGTGAATATTTGGTCATCCCAGCACTATTGGGCATATTCTTTGCATCCCACCCTCTTTTTGTGACTATACGCTACGATTCTTAGCATAGAAAGCAAACATTACAGTTAATTGTTTGCTACAGAATCAAAGGGAAGCAAGTTGTGGTTGTTTGGAGGACTCTAAGAAGTCATTTCAATTGTACCAAAGGTCTATGAGTCCACATACACCTATAGGTCTAAATTCTTTTACAAATCTGCTAATTTGACTCACATTGTGACCTTGTTGTATATTCCTGGGAAGTAATTCCATTTCTTACTATGTTGGGCAATATTTCTAGTATTAAATAAAGATATCAAAGTTTCTTTTTAGATGTTAATTCATTGAATTCTCAGATTGTATGCCAAACTTTGTTATTAGTGTTAAGTGTTTGACAAAACATTTAAACCAAAGGTTACACTAACATTCTTCTGTGTGCATTAATCATTAATCATTAATCATCATCTATTCTTTTTGTTGAAATTTTCCTCTAGGAAATCATTTGTGTGCATTTGCAATGTTTGATTTTCATCCAGGGAAAAATTTCCTATGTAAGGTTGTTGTATCAGCAAGGTGAGGGATTTCTATTCTTTTTCCATGCTACCACAAGCCATCCCCAATCACAATGAAAGATTCCAATATCATGCTCTACTAAAGTAACAATCTAAAAGACTTATTTCAATATTTTCCCACCAAATAAGTTATTTTCCAAGTTCAGCTTGAACTTAATCAACCCAAGTATAGTGCCTAAAAAAAACAAGATACTAACGATCACAAATTTCAAAATGAGGCTGATTTTATCCCTTCAAAGACGGTTAGAGAAAGAGATCTACTATAATTTTGTATTAGATGTGAGAATTCAGATCTGAATCATTGGCCATTTATCATGACCTAAATTTTGCAAAAAGGACCATGGGAACAAGGATAAAAGGAGCACGTTTTGAAATTTTGGAGAGTATAAGCCTGTAGGTTAGTGCAGACAAAACTGATCTCATTCGATTCCGAAAATAGAAAGGAGTTTTACTGAAGAGAGCACTACTTACTTCTTAGGGGATAAAACATAGTACAGATTTCCAAATGAGCTAAGGAGAGAATTGCAATATTTACACCACTGTTTGCTTCCTTTGACACTAAGGTTAGAGTGCTTCTCATAAACCACTGTAACAATCCAAAATAAACATAAGGAAGGTTTTATGAAGAGGCTTACTTCTTAGGGGATAAAACAATATAGACTTCCAAATGAGTTAAGGATAGAATCGTAATATTTAAACCACTATTTTCTTCCTTTGACACTAAGGTTAGAGTTCTTCTCATAAACTGCTGTAGCAATCCAAAATAAGCATCAACAACATGGAGATTTTACTTGATTAGAAGAAAATTTTAAGATAAAATTGCATACCTTAGAATGGGGTATAAAGCTTTGGATTACTAACTTTTTCACCATAAATAGGCTTGCCAAAGAAATATGGGCACACACACACACATGTTGATGTATTTGTAACTTCAGAATGTATTCATCCATATATCTTATGTATTGTACCCCGATGTTTATTCCAGGATGTGTCTGTAATGTATTTGAGTCATGTCATACACCGATGTTTATTTTGGGAAGTTTCTATAATGTAAACAAGTCATGTCAAGTCATTGTGGGTAACCCTCCTATTGGTCAAGGGTTAAAGTCCCCATAGTTATGGGGCCCTAGGGTTATTAGAATATCCTAGAGAAGTTGACCCTAGGTGAGTCATTGTAATTCGGGGAAATAGTCCCCACCATTGTGTTACCCTCCTATTGGTCAGAGGAGGCAAAGTCCCCACAAGTTGTGGGGCACTAGGGTTATTAGAAACTCCTAGAGATGTCGACTCTAGTAAGTAATTGTTAAGTGAGGCCGACATGTTGGAGTGGGCTTCAAGTGAATGAAAGAATATAAATAGAGAGTGATCCTCTCTATTTATCACACACACACTTACTCATTGGGGCACATGAGTGAGAGGAGAAGTTGTTGGGACAGGAGAGAGACTGCTACTGTTCGGAGATCATATTTATGTTTTTGAGTTTTAATTTTGGTGCTGATTCTATCTCTGAGTAAGTTGCAGGGTTTTCTCCTTTATGGTTTCCCTAAGGAAAATTCTTTGTGTCTCTTGTCTCTTGTGTTTTATTGCTGTGCATGTTATTCTCTCAATTAAAGATCCTAAGATCATAATGCTATCTTAAATGATAAAAATATAACATGGTATCAGAGCTAACCTGAGAAGAAGACATTGTGCAGCTGTAGAAGCTAGGGCCTCTTACTTTTTGGGTCTCTCTCCACAATCCATCAGCAAAAGTATGCTAGGATGACTCTCCATTGAAGGGCACATCTTTCTGTCGAAGCAAAATTCGATTTCGAGCATTTTCAGTTTTCGATGCAGGAAATTAGGACTTTCTACAGAAGAGGAATTTTTGAGTGAGAATGGAATAGGATTTCTATCCTCATAAAAATCTAATTTTAGAGACCTGGATCAATATTTTTGGTTGGGTGAAACTCTGGGAAAGTCAAACCCTAGTTTGAACTCGAGCTAGAAAAACCCTAAATAGTAAACCTGCTACGTTTTGGTACATTCGCTATATCCTGATATTGGAGAAGGATCAGGAGCTTAAAATGGTAGAGGCCAAATATAAAATTGTTATGTACACTGTGTCAAAAATTCAGCCTTCGGTTCACTATATTCTGGGAGATATGATCCCTCCAAGTTAGGGTTCCAACCTCTTCCAGAATTCATCCCTAAACAGGACACCTGGGGAGAATTTCTATATATTGGGATACAAATTTCCAAATTAAATTTATGAATATTTTCCATAAATGGCACGGACTTTAATTTTTTTGATCCGAGTTTCATACTTAGAAGAAGAACCAGTGACACGTGGAAGTCCGTACAACTTCACTGTTCTGAACAGTCCTGTAACAGGTCACCTTGGGAAAATGATCATAAGTCCCAATTGGTGAAACCAATTCTGATGAAAACTATGGTGTTGGATCAGGTACATGCAAGGATACCTCATTGCAACGTTTTAGACATAGAGGAGTAGTAATTTCAGAGATACCACAGAAACAGTAACAGGCATTTCTGCAGAAGAAATTGGAAAACTAGGGCTTCCTGTTCCAGGAGCTTCCCTCCACTGTTTTCAGAAAAGGAGTACATTGGACAGCTCAACTTGAAGAGATCTATATTTATATATAATAATATTTGAAAGATTCCAATTTTTTAAAATTACGATTTCTCTGAAAAACCCTAGATCATCCACCTCCGGAACTAGGACGGACACCTCAAATGGGTAAGATCTAATCTTTTTCTATTTGCATTTGAGGTTCTCATTTCAAAGTGATCTACTACATCAGCTTGATGATAATCTTGGTAAAGTTTAAAAATTCCAAGCATGGAAGTATTTGATCTCTCTGAATAAAATGAATTGGACACCTACATGAGTAGAGAGGTTCCAATTTCAGAGGGAGATGAGGCTAAAAGCCTTACACCAGAAGAACTTGGTCAAGGCCAACAAGATCATTGTTGATTCAATCATGGATCACATTGTACCACAAGTGTCTTCCCTAAATACACCGAAGATATTTTATTCCTTGACCAAGCTATTTTGAGGGAAGAACATAAATCGGAATATGACCTTAAGAAAACAGTTGGAGAATGTAAAGATCCGGAATGTAGAGGCCATATAGTCATACTTTACAAGCGTCTCTCAAATCAAAGAACAAATTGTAGTAGTAGAAGAACAAGCGGAGAATGAAGAAGTGGTGATAGCCACCTTGAATGGTCTCCCAGGATCATGGGATTCATTCATTCATGGAATGTGTGCCAGAAGGAAGTGATTAATTTCAGCAGACTCTAGAAAGAAGAAGAAGCTGAACTCATAAGAAGAGAAGATGGGAGCAACTGAAGGTCAAGCTCTCACCATCCAAAGAAGATCCCTCAAGCGATGAGGAATATGAAGAACTCAACTCTTGAAGAACCTCTTATTTGGATAAGAAATGATGCTATTATGAATGAAGAAGGTGATGAAGCTGAAGGCTCAAGAAGGAGTCTACACATGAAACAAAGATAAGTATTCAATTGTCATTTCATGATATTGTTTTGTTATGCATTTGTTTATATTCAGTTAATGTATTATACATGATAGAATGTTTGCATTAATGATAGTATACTACTAATATGCATGTGATGGGTAAGTAGCTCATGGTGCTATACAACTCTCCATTGCTACTTATCTATAATGAAACATCTTTGCTGACATATTAGATTAGTGAACAATCTCAATGTTCTCCTGGTAGAGATGGAAGGCATCTAGAAAAGTTTTCGTGAGATATGGATGAATGTTGTATTGGATAAAATAGTTGCATGATCATATATTTATGCATAAGAACTTTCCAGTATGAATATTCCTTATGAAATGGTTCTAACCATACAAATGCATTTGACTTGTAGGAAATATCACATACATAATTGTCTACAAGCAAATAAGGATGGGACTTGTTCCAAAGAACAAGTGACGACAGTTCAAGAATAAAATGACGAATGCAGCGACATCATTAATGCAGAACCTTCCAGCTATGAATAAGTAACCAAGAAGAAAGGGAAGACTAGTTCAAGAAGAATGATGTCTAGGATGCAGTATCATTATGTGAAGGGAATTTCATAGCTACATCATGCAGTAGATGGAAACATCGTGGGATACAAGACAAGATTCGTAGCATGAGGCTTCTCACAAAAAGAAGGCATAGACTATGAAGAGACATTTGCAGCCAGTGGAAGTTGAAACACATACATGATGAGCTTGATGAAGATCGTAACCTTTGCTACAAGGTTGAAGATGAAAGTATATACACTAGATGGATACATAGAATATTAGTAGCATATGAAGCTACTTGTCACCCCGATACAAAATGTTTCAGTGCATAGAGTACGGAAGACAAAGGGATTTTGATGCTTCGCTTCAAAGGGAGTGACTACAGAATATCTTGAGGTTCGACATGGTATGATAGGATCAACATATTACTGATGAATCTAGGATTTATTGAGAGTAAATTGGATTTCAACCTTTGCTTCAAGGTTGAAGGTGGAAGATCAGTGATGCCCCTCTTATGTGTCGATGCACTATTTTCTAGGCATAGAGGTGTGGCAGAATGCAGATGGAATATTCCTTGGATAAGGGAAGTATGCAGTAGAGATCCTAAATAGGTTCAGGATGATGTACTGTAAGGCCATGACCACACCTATGGCATCGAACATGAAGCTATTGAGTGATTCTTCACTAGAGACGGTTGATGCTATGATGTATCATCAGATGATTGGTTCCTTGATGTTCCTAATGAATACGAGACCGTATATTTTCTTTTCTATGAACACCTTGAGACATGTTCACCTAATGCTTGCAAAGCATGCTGTGAGGTACCTGAAGGGTATAGTTGAGTATGGGCTCAAGTATGAGGCGAATCAGAAGATTAACCTAAAGGGTTATGTGGATTCATATTGGACAAGTAGTGCCATTTATAAGAAGAGCACTTCGAGGTGCTACTTTAGTATGGGATCAAGTGTGATCTCTTGGTTTGGTAGGATGGAGTCCTACACGGCGCTGAGTACACCTGAGGCAAAATATGTTGCCACTTCCTATTTGGGAGGTAGTATGTTTCTTTTGAAAACTACTATTTGATTTGGTTGATATGAATTGCACATTTTGTATGATGCAGAGAGGAGCAGTGATCCAAATTGAGATCTCTTGAAGGATTTCTAGCATCACTGATGAGATAGGTTTCCCTTGGATGTAATCGGTCCCGGTGAAGCTCCCAGGTCATCCTTGGATGTAATCAGCCCTGATGTGATTCTATGCTAGAAATGGCCAAAGTGAAGTTTGAGTACTTCAGGGAGAAGCTTGGTGTTCATGAGATCGAGGTTCCCTCTAAAGGGAAATGATGAGACCTAAAGCCATTTTGACGAGTAGGTCAGATGTAAGGGCTGAGCCATTCTGTCATGGTGAGAGGATTGGTTCCTTCCATGTCAAATATGAGTGCTAAGCCATTCTGATATGACTGTAGGATTGATTCCTACATGATCAGATATAAGGGCTACTTCCATTCTGGGAATGGAGCTGCCTGGTGAGTTACCAGAAATACTTGGTCTAGGACTGAGGGCCTTTCTGAGACAATTGTAATATGTAGTCTTACATGATCAGATGTGAGCGCATGGCCATTCTGATGTGATTGAGGGATGTGTTCCCACTTGATCAGATATAAGGGTTGTTTCCATTCTGTCATGGTAAGAGGATTGCTTCCTTCCATGGTAGATGTGAGTGCTATCCATTTTGAAGAGTAGGTCAGATGTAAGGGCTACTACCATTCTCTGGGAGAATGGAGGCACCTGGTCAGTTACCAGGTAGCTCAGTCTAGGACTGGGGGCCATTCTGATGTGACTGTAGCATTGGTTCCTACAAGATCAAATGTGAGTGCACACCATTCTGACGAGTAGGTCAGATATAAGTGCTGGGCCATTCTAACGAGTAGGTTAGATATAAGTGCTGGGCCATTCTGATGAGTAGGTCAGATGTAAGGTTGGGCCATTCTGACATGGGAGAGGATGAGGTTCCTTCCATGGTTAGATGTAAGGGCTGGGCCATTCTGACATGGTGAGGGGATTAAGTTCCTCTCATGGTCAGATGTGAGTGCTGGGTGTGCCTTTCTTATGAGTCAAGGTCAGATGTAAGTGTTGGATGGGCCATTCTTACTTAGGGTCAGATATAAGTGTTGAGAAAGACCTACATGGAGGCTAGGCCTACAACCAACATGAAAAAGGGCTAGCTCTGTAGAAATTCCTCTGATGAGAAGAATCATGAGATAGCACCTGTGGTATTGATCCAGATTGAGTGAGGATCTAAATCTAGTGATGATGACTCAGCAGTGATGATCCAGATCAAGTGATGATCCAGATCTAGTAGTGATGATCCATATCAAGTGATGATCCAGATCCGATGATGATTTCCAGTGATGATCCAGATCCAGTGATGATACAGATCCAGTGATGATGTCCAGTGATGATCCAGATCCAATGATGATGATCTATATCCAGTGATGATCCAGATCCAGTGATGATGATCTAGATCAAGTGATGATCCTTATTCAGTGATGATGATCCAGATCGAGTGATGATCCAGATCTAGTGATGATGATCCAGATCCAGTGATGATCCAAATCCGATGATGAAAGATGACTTGAAGATGAAAAGGACTTGAAGATGAAGATGACTTGAAGATGAAGATGTCAAGATCTTGATGATCATCCAAATGATACAGAGAAGAAGACTTGTGCTGTCAAATTGTGTCGAGAGAATACCTTCCTAGTTAAGACGGAGTGTTGATGTATTAGTAACTTCGAAATGTATTCATCCATATATCTTATGTATTGTACCCCGATGTTTATTCCAGGATGTGTCTATAATGTATTTGAGTCATGTCATACCCCTATTTTTATTCTGAGAAGTTTCTATAATGTAAACAAGTCATGTCAAGTCATTGTGGGTAACCCTCCTATTGGTCAAGGGTTAAAGTCCCCACAGTTATGGGGCCCTAGGGTTATTAGAATATCCTAGAGAATTTGACCCTAGGTGAGTCATTGTAATTCAGGACAGTAGTCCCCACCATTGTTTTACCCTCCTATTGGTCGGAGGAGGCAAAGTCCCCACAATTTGTGGGGAACTAGGGTTATTAGACACTCCTAAAGATGTCGACTCTAGTAAGTAATTGTTAAGTGAGGCCGACATGTTGGAGTGGGTTTCAAGTGAATGAAAGAATATAAATAGAGAGTGAGCCTCTCTATTTATCACACACACACTCACTCATTGGGGCGCATGAGTGAGAGGAGAAACTGTTGGGACAAGAGATAGACTGCGGCTATCGGGAGATCATCTTTATGTTTTCGGGTTTTACTTTCGGTGTTGATTCTATCTCTGAGGAAGTTGTAGGGTTTTCTCCTTTATGGTTTCCCTGAGGAAAATTATTTGTGTCTCTTGTCTCTTGTGTTTTATTGTTGTGCATGTTATTCTCTTAGTTAAAGGTCCTAAGATCATAATGCTAGCTTGAATTGTAAAAATCTAACAACACACACACAGAACCTTTTAGAGTTGCAATTTTTGGACAATGATGTAAATATAGTGATCTTCCAAGGTTTTCCAAGTATATAACAAAAATAATGAATTTAGAGTTTTTGAGTATTAGGATTTCTTTCTTGTCAAGATGTAGACATAGTATATCACTATTTGATGTATTGCACTTGGACCTTGATTTGTTGAATATGATGAAAACATGAGACTTTTCATATCTGCAAATATAATAGACAATAGTAGGGTGATTTTCAAAAGATGAAAAGTACAACAATTGGTATGTACTATGGATCTGCTCTCTTCCAAGTGGCTGGAAACAGAGTTGCAGTGACAATACTTCACCAATGATGATGTGAGAAAACCCAGTAATGAAAAGGAAAGTTTTCAAGATATTTCAAAGAGACAAAACATAGGCAATCCTGTAGCTTACTTCTTTAAAATCAATTTCAAAAAATAAAAGAAGGTAAAACATAGTATATGCCTCTAAAGGTGCTAATTTTTTGCTGCATGTGAAGGGTAAATGGTTTGGAGGTAATGCCAAAGGTTTACTTGGATGTGAGCATGAAAAAGAGATGCCAACAAAGGGCACTAGGGCTTAATGTTGTCCATAAGTAACAACAAAGACATGCAAGATGATGAAAAAATACCATACACCTTTGAGCAACTGCTAATCTGAAAAATGGAGCACCCAGAAAGGAAGCCAAATGAGATTAGAATCACCAATGATCTACTTGAAATGTGCTCACAAAAGAAGATTTTAGACATCATTTAGGGTTTATATGATGTATATGATTATTAAAAAAAAAATTCCATTCAAACAAACCCTCAATTAAAATTTCTTACAAAAATTACAATTAGAGACTAGGAAAGCGGGTGAAATTGCTTCAGACATACCTTTAACCTGTGCCCTAAAATGATCACGAGAAGTCAAGAATTTAAAACATTAGTTTCCAATGAGCTTCCTCAAATTTACAGTTGATAAATATTTTATTATAGGCTTTCTCTATATGGATGTGGATATCTTGTTTGAGTCAACAAACATGGCAAAGGAAATGAAACAGGCATCTAATATTCTTTTTTTTCTTTTTCTTTCCCGGAAATATTCTTGATATCAACCTTATTATCTATCTTTGCTATGCCAGTTCTTGGTTTTCCCATATAAGTTAGCACTAACACCAGCATAATGGAAAGTATTCAGTGTCATATGAGTAGTTGGTTCACCAATAGACTGTGCTGCAACACAACCAATCATCTCAGCTAGAGCTACTAAGGACTGCAGGAAACAAGATTCAATATCACCATCTACCCATTCAAATGATTCCCTTGAAAGGTGGTACTCCTTCAAGACACGTTTACAAGAAAATGTACTTTGAAGTAGAATGTTGAAAAAGAGAGTGGAATTCTTCTATGCTTCAATAATCATCGAGTCATCACCAGGAACAACCCTAAATATTTCCTGAAGCTTGTCAAATGCTTCTACAATATCCATGGGATGCATATATGATGATTTTCTCATATCAATTTTGAATGTCTTCTGGCCGTTCCAGATGAGCCTCTTAAGATTTACAGGAAAATGCCACGAGTTGTCTCCACTAGGTGAAATGTCTATACCTAGTTGTCATTTTCAGCAATTTGAACTAGCACCATGTTGATGGTAGTTAAAGACACATCCACATACAAGGAATAATCCTTAGTATAATCAGGTGGTTGGAACACAGTCCTGTGTGTAATAAAATGCTTGAGAGTGTCAAATGCACGTTGTGTGGGATCATCCCAAACAAAAGGTGTACCCCTTTTAAGGAAACACATAAATCCATGTGTTTTCTGGGGGTAGTTGCATACAAAATAACAAAAAAAAATTCCTTCCCTTGCAAACTTTGAAGTTCAGTAATATTGGTAGGAAGTGGTAGGTCCAAGATAGCTTCAATATTCAACGGGTCTATATGGTTTCCATCCTTGGAAATAATGAATCCAAGCAATCTTCTCGTCTCAACACAAAAAACACATTTGTGTGGATTCAACTGAATGTTGTAATGGCGACACCTAAGAAAAATGTCTCTCGAATGGTCAACATGATGTTCTCAATGTCGCAAATGAGCAGGTAGACCATTAAGGTATGGTTCCATAATATTTTCAATGTCATGGAAAGCATAAGACATGGCACATTGAAATGTGGCACTAGTGTTTTTAAGATCAAAAGGAATTTTTTATAGGAAAATGTCCCCATGGGAAAATGAAGGTGCTTATCAGAAGGGAGTATCTCTATCTGATTGTAGCCGAAAAAATACATAAATGAAAAGACAAAGCTTTCAACAAAGTTATTAATGACTTGATCGATGTACAGAGTAGGGAATTTACTCTTTGGAAAAGCCCTACTAAGGTCTCTAAAATTGATACAAACCCTAATTGCACCCTGATTTTTTGTCACAAGAACAATATTAGAAACCCATTCCATCAGCGGCATAGGGTAAATGAACCTAGCCCTAAGACGTTTTTCAACTTCTTCCTTAATGGTTGTTGCTTTCCATGGATGTACTTGACATAGTTTCTGATGGATTGGATTGGAATTAGGGTATGTCCTGATCTCATGAAAAACAATCAAAGGATATATCCCTGGAATTTCTCAGTATGTCCAAGAAAAAACATCTCTAAATTCCCTAAAAAGGGTCATATAATATTTAATTTCTAAAGAAGAATAGTTTTGGCCCAAGTGAATGTTCTCAACAACTACAAGTTTCGTTGATATGTCGACCAGAGTGGTCTTAGTAATATTACTCAGATTACACTCAGACTCATATTGTGAATGAGTACTAGTGATCGAGGAGTAGTTACAATGTTACATGAAACCAACAACTTCAAGTGATATTCTACCAATTGTTAATTGGGAAGGAAATAACATCGATGATGACTATATTTCAAAGGAATCTCATCTAAATACATGACATGAATTCTCTAGAGGAGGGTCATAACTCTGGGATCAAGTGGTAATATTGACCAATTCACTAATGGGGGATGAAGAAGACCCATGCAAATATTAATGGTCAATCAATTGTTGTTGGGTATGGAAAGGTTCAGTCAAAACTATCAGGGTGGAATTTTTTCAAAAAAAATCTAACCTCCTTATGATGAGGACATTATTTGGTGAAATGATCACCTCCACATATTAAGCAGGGAAATTTAACCTTTCTCTTATTTTTTGATTCAATATCTACCGTTTGTGTTTTATTATCTTCCTATTGATTCCCATATTTCAGCTTGTATTTGTTTCTTCCTTTCTTCTTTGTTCCTGAATATTTTGAGGATTGAACCATATTCACTTCCATAGAAAAAACATGAGCAAAAGCAGTCTTGGTATTTGTAACAATCTGACTAGCAGGTAAAGCAGTTTGGTTTTATTTTTTCGTGGATTTGGCCACAAACTGTGTTTGGAAAGAACCGAGTATGTCATCAGTAGGTGGTTCTCTCAAAGGTCTTGAAGGATCCAAAGTAGGACTAGGAGCATTCAAAATCAAATCATACATAGTTCCTGAAAGGGAATAAACAAAGTCTAGGTATTGAGCATGCTTGATGGTTTTCTCTTTAGTAACAACAGAGTCCCATGGAAACATCCCTAGAAATGGGTAGAAGTAAAGATTTAGTAATACAATCAACAAGTAATTGATGAGGAATGGGAGCCTTAATTAATATATGTCGTCATCTCCACTCATTTATATGATTTGATATATGGGTGGAAGTGGTATAGCAAAGTGATGTTAATAGGTTTGTACACATTTCATATTTGATCGGTAACTGTAAATGCATTAAAAAGGCCATTACTAAAGTTTTTAAATCCCAAAAGGAATGTTGAGGTAATTCTATGTACCATTTAGCAGCGGTCTCAATGAGAGTTCTTTGAAAAAGTCTCAAATGGTTATAACCATCAATTACATAATTCAATGAACACCACAAATGATAAGTCATCACGTAGTTTTTGGGGTCCTCATCAGGTTTACCATTGAATTTTTGATCCGGCGGATTATTCCTCTTTGAATATCCAATATGGTACATGGTTCAGAGACGACGGTTGAAGAAAATCGGATGAAAAAAATACAAAGCATCGGAGGTTGGAAGAGATATCCCTCCGCAACGGTGGGTGGCCAAACTCCTAGTTTGTCCGCCGGGATAACCGGACAAAAAAAAAAATGAGGATCGGCAGTTGGAAGCATTTCTCCCTCCGCAACGTCGGGCTCACATTCTTTTCTCCCTTCCGCAACGGCAGAAGCTTAAATACGTTCGGAATGGATCAGAATTCGGAGCGATAAGCAGTCCGCAACGACGGCCACAAGCTTGATCGGAAGAACAACACTTCCGGTAGCCGCAACGACGGAAGCTTAAAGATGTTTGGAACAGATCGAAAGTCAGAGCGATAAGCAGTCCACAACGACGGCCACAAGCTTGATCAGAAGAACAATGCTTCCAAAAGCCACAACGGCGGAAGCCCAAAACTTAAAAGATCGACGAAATAACTCGATGAAATTGGAAAAAGAAGTGGTGTGCCATCCGCAACTGTGGAAACCAAAGTAACTAAAGCCTCCAACTCGAAAACCAACCGACAGCCAATTGCGATTGAGACCATCGGATCTCGTTGCTTATCCTCTTCCGCAATGGTGGACGAGCATATGACTATAACCTCTGATTCAAACACGACAATGCGCATGGCACGGCTTAGCTGTAACAGTTTGGCAAAGCTTTCTTGGTATTTATTCCACAGCTGGAATAACGACGAAAGGCATATGAACAGTCTTGATGCCACGTTTCAGGGGATGTGAACAGTCGCATTTCTTTGACGTTTTGACTCCTTTGTAATAGCAAAGATGAGTAATAAAGGAGAGGAACCAGGGATAGTTCCAGGGGGAACGATTAGAGGAGTTTTTGGAGAATGACAGTGCTACATTTCTCTGTGATGAGAATCTTGGAGAGAGCATTTTGCTGTGAAAACTATCCATGTGCTGTTCCTTTTGAAGTCGACTATTCTCAGTTATAACTTGGCTTCTTTTGTTTGTTGAAGTCCAATTTTGTATCTTTCAGAGAGGAGTCTTAAAGAATTTCTATCCAGCATTCTATTTTACAGTTGCTAAAGTTGTTTCCAGAACCATTTTGTACCATTTTAAGAGATTAATTGGATTGGTACCCATTGGAGAGGGACCCGGAGACATAGCCCAGTGGAGGGGGTGAACTCCGTTATCAAATTCTGTTTGTGATTTTGGTTCTGTGTTTTCTACTTGGCATCTGTTTATCAGTCTTGTTTTTCAATCATGTTCTGAGCATTTAGTTTATGTTCATGCTGTCCCTTTAATTAACCTGTTGCATGCATTCTTTTACAACAAACTTTTAATGCATTAAAGTTGAGGTCCTACAGATCATATTTGGTATCAGAGCTGGTTGACTATTGTGCAAGTTTGTGAATGCTTACCAAGTCCAAGTTAAAGCATGGTGAAGGAGAATTAGTTGAAGGAGATCCTGAGATTGGCTCCAAGAGAACATTCTCAAGAACCATGTCTTCTCCACGAGGAGAAGATGAAGGACATACCGAACGGGAAAAACCTGTCATTTCTGAAACTAAGTTTCTAGAGGATTTTATGAGCATGAAAGCCATGATGGAAATTCTACTTGATGAGTGAGCAGAAAGGAAGAAGAAACAAGAAGGATCTTCATCCAGAGATGGAGAAGTGAAGCCGGAAGAAAAGGGTAAAGGAGTAGGAGGTGGTGGTGATCCTCCTGATACTAAATAGACTTTTTCTTCTTCTCATAATGCAAGTCCTAATATGCCTTATTTCAAATTGGATGTAAAATTTAAATTACCTATTTATAATGGAGATGTAGATGCTGAAAAATTAGACAATTGGATCAAGCAGCTTGAAGTATATTGTAGGGTGCAGGGAATTAATGATGACCCTTCAAGGATTCAATTGGCCACTTTGAGAATGAGTAGAATGGATCTTACTTGGTGGGAGAGCAAGATTCAGCAAGATCTTCGAAAGAATGGTAAAATTATTTTAGTTTGGAATGAATTCATTGAAGTATTGAGGAAGCAATTATATCCTTTAGGTCACATGCAGCAATTAACCATGAATTGGCAAATGTTTAGACAAGCTAAAGGACAAAGCATTCAAGATTATACTCATGAATTCAGAAAGAGGGCTATTGCATTGAATGTTTCATTAGATACACAGGAAACTCTTCTTAAGTACATTGGTGGCATGCATTCTTATTTGAAGCATACTTTGTTGATGTTTAATCCCAATAATTTAGACTATGTATGTGTTCAAGCTACCCATTTAGAAGCCAGGGGTAAGCATGCTAATGATACTTTTGTGAAGAAGTCATTTAAATTTGACACCAAATCAAAAGGTAAAGATAAGGGGAAAAAGAAGATGGCTACTGTTAAGAAAGAGGGTGAAAATCCTATGTGTTCGCATTGTCAGAAGGGACATGATGTCTCTAAGTGTTGGAAACTTCATCCGGAGTTAAGGCCAAAGAAGTACGGAGGAAACAAAGACAAAGGAAAAGCAAAAGATACTACAGCAGTTATTCAAGACTTGGGATCCGACTCAGGTGATGAAACAAAGGTTACAGCTTCAGAATCCAAGGTAAGGATAAAAGTATCTCACTTCCCATTGATGCACAATCCAGTTCTAGTGCAAGTACAAGTCTGCCATCTACTTCTAAGCAAAATGATAAAGATAGAAGTGCACTGTTTCATGTTCGTGTCATTGCAAATCACACAAAGATTGATACATTGTTTGATAGTGGTTCACAAGTAAATCTGATATCAGAAGAAGTGGTTAAGAAATTGCATTTAGTTACTGCGCCTCATGAAAAGCCCTATCGTCTAGGTTGGGTTACTAATGATACACGATTGTAAGTTACAAGGAAATGTGTATTAAAATTTGCAATTACTGAAAATTTTAGGGATGAGGTAGAACTAGATGTAGTTCCACTTGACATTTGTGGAATTGTACTTGGGAGTCCATATTTGTATGACCAGAAAGCAGTATTTTATAGAGAGCAGAATAAGTATCATCTTTTTAAAGAAGGTATGGAATATATTGTATGAGCACATAAGATAAAACCAATCTAGCAATAGTCTCTACAGGACAAATGAAGAGGTTGGTAAATGCTAGTAAGAACTTTGTGTTGATGATGGTTAAGATGAAAAATGATGAAGTCTCTAAATCTTTTGAAGAATGTGACCCTAAGCATAAATCTGAACTGATTGACATCATTTCTGAGTATGATGATTTGTTTCAAGATCCAAAGGGGTTAACACCGAATAGAGAGATTCAGCATGAGATACATTTGCAGCAGGATGTGCCACTCCCGAACATAGCCATGTACCGGATGTCTGTAATGCAGAATGAGGAGATCAAGGAGAAGTTTCAGGAGCTAATTGAGAAGGGGGTCATCTGGCCCAGCACTTCTCCTTGTGGCTCTCCCATAGTCTTGGTTCCAAAGAAGGATGGGTCGTGGAGGATGTGTATCAACTACAGGGCCCTTAACAAAATCACCATTAAAAACAGGTATCCTCTTCCTCGTATTGATGATTTGTTTGATCAATTGAAACATGCAACTTACTTTACAAAATTGGATCTGCGTAATGGGTATCATCAAATCCATGTTACTGAGCATGATGCTTGGAAAACAACTTTTAAGATGAAACAGGGCTTGTATGAATGGCTTGTGATGCCTTTTGGGCTGTGTAACGCACCTGCTACTTTCATGCAGGTCATGAATGATGTCTTTCATTCATTCATTGATGATTTTGTAATTGTATATCTAGATGATATCCTTGTGTTTAGCAAAACTTGGGAAGAGCATGTTGTACATGTGAAAAAAAATTTAGATGTACTGAGAAAGGAAAAGATTTATGTAAAAATGTCTAAATGTGAATTTGATAAAACTTCTTTAGTATATCTAGGCCATATTATTGGTGGAGGCCACCTGCGAGTGGACCCAGCCAAGGTTGCTATCATTGTAAACTAGCCACGGCCTAACACTATTACTGAAATAAGAAGTTTTCTGGGTGCGGTTCAGTATTGGAGGAAATTCATTTCTGGGTTTTCTTCCATTGCTGCTACATTACATGTGTTGACAAGCATTAAAGAGATTTTCCAGTGGGGAGGCAAGCATCAGAGAGCCTTCGACACTTTGAAGGAAAATATTAGCACAACACCAGTTCTGACATTGCCAGATTTGCAGCAGCCATTTGAGATCGAAACTGATGCCAGCGGGTTTGCCATGGGAGCAGTTTTGATGCAAGGAAGGAAGCCAATCTATTACCATTCAGAAAAGTTCTCTACTGCGGTAAGTAACTATCTGACCTATGACAAAGAATTGTATGCTTTAGTACAGAGTGTGAAGAAGTGGAAACATTATATCATGGGAAAAGAGATAGTCATACATACTGATCATCAGCCACTTCAATATTTACAATCTCAAACTAAAATACAACAAAGTAGGCATTTAATATGGATGGGGTTCTTACAACAGTTTCATCTCGTCATTAAGTATAAAAAGGGAATTCATAATAAAGTAGCAGACATGTTATCAAGGCCACCTATGAATGCTTCAATCATTCTTCAGAACAGTTCATTAACACATGAAAGATATATTGAACAATATGTANGATAGTTTCAGCAAAATGTGTATCTTAATGCCATGTAACAAGCAGATCACTGCTGAACAAACAACTCTTTTATTCTTTCAAAATGTTTGGGTACATTTTGGGATGCTCATGTCTATAATATCTGATCGAGATTCCCAGTTCTTGGGAATATTCTGGTCAACTTTATGGGAACTTATGGACACTAAACTGAAGAAAAGTACAGCTTTTCATCCACAGACCGATGGGCAAACAGAGGTAGTGAACAGAATAGTGGTTCAGCTGCTCAGAGGATATTGTAGTAAGCATCCTAAAATTTGGGATGAGCAATTACAGTATATACAACATGCTTACAATCATGCAGTTCATTCTTCCACGAAAAGATCTCCTTTTGAAACTTGTTTTGGTTATCTGCCAAAAACACCGATGGAATTCTCTTTTGGCAAAGATGCAGTGGATGGACATCATGATGAAAATAAAGCTTTAAATTTCATTCAAAGAATCCATGCAGTGTAGCAGGCAGTTCAAGAACAGTTGGAGAAGAGCCAGGCAAAGTACAAAGCCAGGCATGACAAGCATCGAATTGATCATCAATTTCAGGTTGGTTACCGAGTTTGGTTACACATCACCAAAGAACGAATGAAAGGTGAAGGTAAAAAGCTTAAGCCTATCAGGTATGGTCCTTTTGAGATCTTGGAAAAGATCGGTACTAATGCTTTTCGCTTGAATTTACCTCCATACATGCAAATTTATTCAGTTATCAATGTTGAGAATCTTAAACTGTATGAACCTCCTATGATCATGGATGAGGAAATTAACATATAGATTCCTTCAATAGATGATTTGGCACCTAAATATATGAGAGAGTTGCAGGATGATGCTATTCTTGACAGAAATGTAAGGACTTCACGAAGGGGGAATGCTGAGTACCTTCGAGTGGGGCTGAAGGGGGTGCATCCTAACAAATCAAGATGGATGGAGATTGGTAAAGTGAGGGAGTTGTACCCTCACTTATTTGCAGAATAATTCAAGATTTTGGTGGTCCAAAATCTCTCCAATGGGGAGGATTAATCCGGTGGATTATTCCTCTTTGAAGATCCAATATGGTACATGGTTCAGAAATGACGGTTGAAGAAAATCGGACAGAAAAAATACAAAGCATCAGAGGTCGGAAGAGATCTCCCTCCGCAACGACGGGCGGTGAAACTCCTAGTCTATCCGCGGGGATAACCAGACGCAAAAATATATGAGGATCAGCGGTTAGAAGCATTTCTCCCTCTGCAACGTCGGGGCTCACATTCTTTTCTCCCTTCCGCAACGACAGAAGCTTATAGACATTCGGAACGGATAGGAAGTCGAAGCGATAAGCAGTCCACAATGATGGCCACAGGCTTGATCGAAAGAACAATGCTTCTGGTAGCCGCAACGGTGAAAGCTTAAAGACGTTCGGAACGGATCGGATGTCGAAGCGATAAGCAGTCCGCAACGATGGCCACAAGCTTGATCGGAAGAACAACGCTTCCGGCAGCCGCAACGGCGGAAGCCCAAAACTTAAAAGATCGGATAAATAACTCAACGGAATCAGAAAAAGAAGTGGTGCACCATCTGCAACTGTGGAAACCAAAGTAACTAAAGCCTCCAACTCGAAAACCAACCGACAGCCAATTGCGATTGAGACCGTCGGAGCCCGTTGCTTATCCTCTTCCACAACGGCGGACGAGAAGATGACTACAACCTCTGATTCAAACACGGCAATGCGCATGGCATGGCTTAGCTGTAACATTTTGGCAAAGCTTTCTTGGCAGTTATGCCGAAGCTGGAATAATGATGAAAGGCATATGAACAGTCTTGATGCCGCATTTCAGGGGATGTGAACAGTCACATTTATTTGATGTTTTGACTCCTTTGTAACGGCAAATATGAGTAATAAAAGAGAGGAACCAGGGATGGTTCCAGGGGGAATGATTAGAGGAGTTTTTGGAGAACGGCAGTGCAATGTTTCTCTGTGATGAGAAGCTTGGAGAGAGCATTTTGCTGTGAAAACTGTCCATGTGTTGTTCCTTTTGAAGTCGACTATTCTCAGTTATAACTTGGCTTCTTTTGTCTATTGAAGTCCAATTTTGTAGCTTTCAGAGAGCAGTATTAAAGACTTTCTGTCTAGTATTCTGTTTTACAGTTGCTGAAGTTGTTTCCAGAACCATTTTGTACCATTTTAAGAGATTAATTGGATCAGTACCCATTGGAGAGGGACCCGAAGACGTATTCCAGTGGAGGGGGTGAACTCCGTTATCAACTTCTGTTTGTGATTCTGGTTCTATGTTTTCTGCTTGGCATCTGTTTATCAGTCTTGTTTTTCATTCCTGTTCTGAGCATTTAATTTCTGTTCATGCTGTCCCTTTAATTAACCTGTTGCACGCATTTTTTTACAACAAACTTTTAATGCACTAAAGTTGAGGTCCTACGGATCAATTTTGGTATATCTGAAGGCAACTTTTCATGAATAGCTGGCCATGAAGGATCATGGTGAATAGGTTCATTAATCAATAGTGAAAAATCCAGTAGATCAAGCATAGCCAGAAATCATAATTGTTGATTTGGTTGAGGATACTAGTAATATTAATAAGGCATATGTATCCCAGTAGGGACATATGTTGATAAATAAAAAAGTAACGATGATCCTCCTATAATAGGTTGGTTCTATGGTGGTTGGTCCCTAGATATTCCTCCAGGTGGTGGAACCTCAGGGGGTTTACCTGCATATGGTGTGCCTGTAATGTCCCTGACCCTCCGACTGGCGAAGAGGACGCTACCATAACATTAAACATCTGGGCAAGATGCCCCATGAACATTTGCATTCATCATAATTGAAATGCTAGGACATAAATCATGTTAAGATGCATAATTTGTCATACACAGCGGAAGCAAACATACATTCATTCAAGCATTCAAAATGTTCATCATATTCATTAAACAATAAATGTAAATACAGATATGAAATGGTCAAGATTACTTATCTCATAAAGAATTCGTCCTGCAACCAGCTACGTTGTTGCAACGTTCCACCCAACCATAGGCTAGCATGCTCCTAAATCACTCAGTAATGCTTCCACCCCCGAGCTAGGCATGATTCGCCAAGGAATAAGGAACAAGCAGGCTCACACATAGCCAAGGATACACAAAACACAGCCAAGCCAACACAGTTGGGTTTATCAGGCCATCAACAAGATAGCCAAGCCAACATGGTTAGGTTTATCAGGCCATCAAGGAGCTGAGAAGGGTCATATGATAACCTGGTGAGATCATTACAGAGCTAAGGAAACCTACACTAGAACTATCCTGACTTCTAGCACATCCACACACACCCAACACAAGGAAATCAGTCCCTTCTTTGCTACACAGTCCCTCAGGCCTTGACCTCCCTTCCAGTGCTATTCAGGGGTTGTGGAGAAGAAATCCATCCCTCTAGCTCTATCTGTGTGGTTCCCCCAAACACACCAGGTTTATCCAACAAACCAGGCCCTCATGCCTACTCCAACATAGTCCGAAGACCAATCGCTACATACATGCAGTCACACAAGCGATTCATAGCTTAGGAAAGGAAACAACCCCGGCAGCCAAAACAACTCCGAAACAATCCACAACAGCCCCCAAAATGTAAAGAAGACCACAACAAACAAAACATAAGGGAGACCACAGCAAACCCATGAATCTTGGGAAGAGCGGCGGCAACCACAAATTGAGGGAAGAACAACAGCCCCGATCTCAACATTGAAGTGACAGGAAAATTACACAGCCATACCAATCTGTAAGGAAAACATACACCCACACAATCCACAAAATCCGTATGGAAAACATGCACACACAGAACGTGAATGGCTTATTCGCAAGGGAAAATCGTGGATGAAAGAACATGGCTCCCAACTCGTTGCGTGAGTAAAAACCAGGAAAAATCATGTGTGTGAGAATGAACAGAACTACTATCTCTGTGTGAGGATGAACCGGCAATGGAGAGAATGACATAGTGGAGAGAATGGAGAGTCCGCTTGGAGTGATGGTGGTGGTGGTTTCCTTGCCAACGTGAGGGTCAACCTACTGGTGGAGTGTGAGTGTGGGCAAGGACTAACAGCCCTGCCACACTCCACTCCCCAGCCATAACTGCCCCAACTAACAGTAGAATTTTTAATGGTGGTAGTTGGATAAGACAAGGGAAGGTGAGCAAGTCAAAAGGGTTTAACAGCTGACACATGGATTTTCCCCATAGGTTCAAATTTTAATAATACCCCCCCTTATCGTTGGGAAAATCATGCCCTTTTCATCATGGTTGCATTGACATGGCTGGTTGGGGTTCATTTTAATTAAAGTGCATATTTACATGATGCTGAAAATAATATGTGGCATATATCATGATATACCATTGACAATGATTTCAATCGCTAAACATAACACAATGAAATCGATGGTGGGGATTTTTCCTTTAGCTCCACACCACGATTCATTACAATATATACATCGTGTACATTTAATGCAGTGGGGTCAAAACCAGGGTGTTTCAGTGCCTCCATACAGTGTACCTCTAGGTGGTGGACCTCCAGATGGTAGACCTCCATGTGGTGGGCCTCCATAGGGTGGACCTCCATATGCTGGTCCTCCATATGGAGTGCTTCCAGGTGGTGGACCTCCATCAAGTGGGCCTTTGGTTGGTGAAATTCTGAATGGTTCAATAGGTGGCCTAGTTGGAGGTACCCAAGGTGTAGGGACATTCATCCAATTAGATTTCCTCCATGGGGTATTCATATTTCTAGGGTAAGGGATTCTAGGAGAAACACTTCTTGAGGAAATGGGTTGATAATTTTGATTTACCATTCCTAGATAAGGGTAACCTCATGGAGGTTTACTAGACATGGGTTGTATCCATGATGGTTATCCTACCACTAGTGATGGGATACCAATATTTCCATATGTGGAATTTCCACTAACTACAGGATTCCCTAGTGCAACACTCAGCTCTATATTTGAAGCAGTTATCTTGGTTATCGAAACAACCCAGTCTGGGTATTACATTTTGGTCATGGAAATTACAAGAGAACTAGAAATATACAGGAGGTGTTGGAGTAGGGTCCCCCAGCTACAGAAGAAGCTGCTATTTTGACGGATAGACAGTTTTGACGGAGATATAAGAGGTAGAGCTATGACACTGTAGCAAGTTTATAGTTATAGAGCAGAGCCAGAAACCATGACATAGAAGACAGAGAAGTCAAGGAATATGACGGTACCTGAGCGGCTGAGAAGAGAGAGCTCACCCATTGCATTGAAGGCAGCGACGAAAGACAGGAGGGTTCAGCTACCCTCATAAACGAAAAGGAGCAATGAGGCCAAGGTATTGAAGACGAAGGATAGAAAAGGGAAGCAGCGCCAATACCCATGGTCAGCGCTGGGAAGCATGGAAGACTGCAGGAAGCTGTGGTGAAGGGAAGCGGTGCATAGTACCCATGGTCAGCGCCTGGAAGCATGGAAGACTGCAGAGAGCTATGGTGTGATGGATAGTGGCTACCTCAAAGTACAGATACGCTGACTATCACTAGTTAGGGTTTGGGTTACTGTTGGGACAGGCCCACAGTGTTGTAATGGTGAGACCTTCGGGCCGCCTATAAAGGGATGTATTTTGTATTGTAAAAGATTGGCATTTTGAGCATTTTAAGACATCTAGCTAGCTAGTTAGCCATTGAGTCTGCTAGCTCGCAGCTACCTTGTATTGTAATAGGGTTGAGCTCTGGTTCTGTTATTAGCTATAGTATCTTACTATAACCAGTAGCTGGCTCATAGAGCATGCATGTAACAATCCGCAGGGATCGACAGAGAGGGAAGAGTATATTGTAAGAGAGACAATATAGAGATAGAAAAGAGATCTAAGAGAGAATATCCTAAGTTGCATATGCGGTGCAGCAGAACTGTGTTTACCTTCCCCTGAGCTATAATAGAAACACAGTTCTGTGGACGTAACTTCCATCCTGGAGGTGAACCACGTTAAAATCGTGTGTTGTGTGATTGATTCATGTGTTGTGTTTACTGGTTGCATATGTTAGTTACTATATAAGCCTTATTTACAGTTGAATGTATGTATGTGTTGTTTCGTTCACAGCAATATCGAAAGATGAACATAAGTTGAAGTCTTTGGCATGTTGTATGCAGGTTCATTTATGCTTTGCTTGAAACAGTCACTAGTCGCAGTGTTAAATAGTCTGGTATGTTGATTCTTGCACATCGACACAAACAACACTAAGTGCGCTGAGCCGCGGGAGTAGGATATCGCAGGGAGGCGATACCACACCAGCAGAGGAGCTGCGGTGCACGATACCGCAGGTTAAGGACTTGGCGTTGGAGAGGAAGTTACGTGTTTCCTGGTGCGTGGCGAGGTGATAAGGTTGGGTTCATCACGAGTCAATGGAAGTTGCACGATGCGGAAAGGGACCGCACAACAGGAAGAGAGAGGTCTCGCGGTCAGAAGAGCTGCGAGACGAGGAGATCATGCGACATGAGCAGAAGGGTCGCGCGACGCGCAAAGAAAGAGGCCTCGCGGCTGGCAGAGCTGTGAGTCACAAGTAGGATGCCACAAAACCTAGTCCAAGATGCTTGAGTCCTTGGCCAACCCATTAGAATCACTTCGAGTGAGACTTCAGGCTACTTCGCGGTCTGTCGCTGAAAGGGCCAGTGAGCTAAGGGTGTTGTTGGTTAAACACAGTAAACCCGGGTCTGCCCATGATAGCCAACAAATGGTTCCGTTGCCGGCTTTGAACAAATAGAGCACTGATGTTCTGGTGGCACCCTACTAGAGACGAACTCAACGAGTGTGTTTGGTCTAACCAGAAAGAGTTTTTTGAACGAGAGAACATGAGTCCTAAACTAAACACAGAGGCCTGGTTACAAAAACATATCATTACAGACCTGTTATCACTCCAGGAAACTACTTAGTGGTTATGGCTAAGTATGCCTGGTAACTTGAGAAATCATGTTTTTTGTGTTTTGAATACTTTTCAGTAGGTGGATCAATGGGATACTAAGATGGCACAATGGAGATATTACCTATCAGGATAGCTTAATGAACCAGTGCTTTTAGGAACTGTAAATCAGATGCCAAATAACAGAAAAGGTATGAAGAATATTACTTAGGCAACCAAGTACATTGTAATGCAGGGTTTAAATAACCAAGTACATAAATAATGCAGGGTCACACTAAACAATAAGAAATTCCTCCATTCGAATCATGAGCATAAGCTGAGCTAATTAAAACAAAGTGCAGAATAAAGATGGATGAAAAATCTGATTACAGCAACAAAAGAAGACTGTGATTTTGTATTAGAATAGGAAAAATAAAACATAGGCCAAATTTCTCCAAACTTGAACCCCCCTATTCTCTAAATGTCTTTGGATTTATAGCCTTACAAGATCAAATCTAGATCCATGAAAAATGGATCAGATTTGCTAAAAATAGTCAAATCAATAAGTGTAGGATGAGATCCTATAAAAATGGATCTAGAATGCTAAAATTGGAAAGTCAAAACAAAATAGGAAAAGATCTTATCCAATGAGTAAAACTCTATATTGATAGTCCTGATATCCTCCAATCTCTTTGACAAGTGTAGAAATCCTTCCAAGGCTGATGAATCATCATGAGAAATTTGAATTTGCCTCCTTTGGCAAAAATACAGTATTTCTGCTCATTAACTAGTCCACCATTTTCACTTTTCAACCTTCTTAACCATCAAATACATCAAGATAAACTCTTAAAACTGATTTATTTAATTATTATACATCATTAGAAACCAACCTCGAGAGATTTGGTTGAGAAAAAGTCAAATCTGGGCAAAAACACTAGCTTGCTGCCTTGTAACAGGTTTGCTCAGGAATTTCTGACACGTGATCTTTCAGGGAAATTTTGGCTGACTTCCCGAGATCTAAAACCAAATATGAAAGCACCAGTGGATAGCTTATGATATGTAGATGTCAATCGACTATTATAACATGCAAAACGGACATTCCACGGCTGAGAAAATTGATTTTTCCCAAAGGCAGTTTTTTTCTGGAAATTCTACAGGTTTCGGCAGTTAAGCCTTCTATCTGTTTCGTGCTTTAGCTGCCGAAAACGACCTGTTTCGGCAGTTAACTAACTTTTCACAAACAAGCTTAGCTTCCGAAAGCTGAAATTTTGCATTTTGAAGACTAAGACTTAGATGAATGAAAATTTCAACTATGCACATCAAAATTAGACCTCTTAATGAACTCCAAAAAATTTCTTTTAAAATTTTTGACCCATTCTATCATCCAAATGACGGTGGTCAATTTGGGAGATAACAAGACCTCCATGCGATATTTTTTGCGACCTTTGGAAATGAGCTTTACTACTGGTTATCAAATTTAACTGATACAGCCATATTCAAAAAGAAAAGAGACATTGTCTGGACACCGGAGCTGATTCAGACCGTGAAGAACCTGGATAACCCTATCACGAGGGTAGTAGAATTCTAGCTTGCGAGTGTGCTAGAAGGCTTTGTCACAGAGTTTGCAGTTGACCAAACGAAAAGCTTCAGTGAGGCTGAGCGCTAATTCTTCAAAGGATATCATGGTAAGTACCTAATATCTTTAAACTTGTCCATTAAGATGCTATTACATGAAAAAGGAACAATGGATCTAGTTTCAGATGAATAAGTAGAAATAGTAATGTCACAAGAGTTTGAAAGTGATTTTGATGACATTGGATGAACACGTAGTGGAAAGAAGTATAAAGTAGATTTCAGATCTCCAATATTTGAAGACAATTTAGATAATACTAGACAGCAGAGTCATAGTACCACAGAAAGAACAGAGGGGGTATCCCTTACCACCCTTACACCCCACAGAAATAGACCGGGACCCAGAACAATCCCGTAGGAACTCCATCCAGTAGCTCACAGACAGTACCTACCACCGCTACATCACCTCCACCTACACCGTCGAGTGGTAGTAACACAGTAAATCAACATCCACCACGTAGAAATAGAATGGGGGATGATATGAAGCTACCTATATTTAAGGGAATAGGGGTAGAAGACCCAGAGCAGCATTGGTTTCTATGTGAAGCCATGTGGACCATTAAAGCAATCAATGACAATAACCTTAAACTTGTACAGTTGGTCACCACACTAAGAGATCGAGCCTTAACATGGTATATAAAGTACACCACAATACCCAGGACACTTGTCCAGGTCAAGACCGCCATGATTAAAGAGTTTAAGAAACCTAAGTCTAAGTCACAGTGTATTACAGAACTCAAAGACATCAAGCAGTTACCTATAGAGTCGGTGTGGGACTTTGATCAGAAATTCAAAGCCCTTATTGACCAAGTCAGTTTTGAGTTCGCGCCGGAGCAGCATAAGGAATGGTTTATTGCAGCACTGCTCCCTCACATTAGACTGCCGTTAATGCAGCAAAAACTCCAAATGCAGGATGACGCGTTGGAGATGGCAATGAAACTAGAGGCTTCACCTCTAGCTGAGAGTAGTACAGGCATGGCAACTTTAAAAAACTAGTTGGATAATATCACATTACAGTTGCATGAGCTTAGGAAAGGGAAAGAGGTTGTGCAAGACATATGGTGCGTAAAATGTAAAGCACAAGGCCATAGTAAAGACAATTGTCTGGTCTTTGTAGAATATATAGCGACAGGGGCTCCAAACCCCTTACCACAAACCCACGGGCCGTGGTGTGAAATATGCAAAACACGTGGACATCTACCTCACCAGTGCCCTCTACTTTAGAAGTACACGCAGACACCTAAGAACTTGTACTGCATCTTCTGCAAGTTTGTAGGCCATGATGAACATGATTGTAGAGCCTATGATCTCATGGTTGGAGCAAAGCAATACTTGTACAGAGTCCAGTCAGAGACACAGGGTCCAGCAGCAGGACCACAACAGGATCCAGCTTATGGTGGCTGTGGAGGAGGATTCAGAGGACGAGGTCGTGGAGGAGGCTTTGCACGAGGAGAAGGCTTCGGCAGAGGAGAAGGTTTTGGCCGTGGTCATGGACCAATTACTTGTTACAACTGCGGAGTTGTAGGAAACTATGCTAGGGACTGTCAGAGCCCCACTACCACTTGTAACTACTGCAAATCTTATGATCATACTATAGAGGAGTTGTCCTACCTTGATAGCTAAGATCAGAGAACCTAAGCCAATAGCACACTAGAACATCCAGCTTATTGCTGTTGAGCAGGAAGAGACAGAACCAAGAGTCAATATTGTGACTCGCAACAGTGTTTCTACCAGTGGGACATCGCAGGAGATAGAAAAGAACACAGGCTAGGAGTGGGTGCGTAGAGCTCCTAATAAAGCAACACCACTCGACCTGCAGAAGAACAAACAGACATTTCAAGAAGCTAAGGCTTTATTTGATGACCCTATGCACTCAGGATCACAGGTACCGTCATCTAGGGGTGTATTGTAGCAAGCACCTTGTGGCGATAGCCTTGTACAAACATCATAGGATACCACATCGGGAAGACGTGATGAGGATGAGATGACAGGAAGTTATAGAAATCATTGCAGGCTGCCACATCGGGAAGATGCGATAGTAGACCCTATCTAGCACTACTAGGCATTGATTGGGCGATCATTAACATGGCCGTTATCGACCTAAAAAGAAGACAAATGATCTTTGAGGATGCACAGATCCAGGTCATCGCACTGTTGGATCCTTTTCAGGGTCCTAGATATATTGAACCTATCCGAGCAGAGGAGGAGGCACGTAACATGGAGAGTCTCTATCAGATGACCATGAACCAGAGCAACTACATCAATCCAACCGCAGAAGGGAATATTAGTTGGCAATGCGACAGCTCATGCACATCAGATTCAGATGTTGGTCTAGAGAACTGGTAGAACAGACTTCACGAAGTCTCAGCGCGCAGATGCATGTACTTGACTAAGTCACTGCGATGGATTGGCACAGAGATCAATGAGATTCCATCCTTTCATGGTCTAATAGATATCTAGAACTTTCTTGAACAGTTTGAACAACAAATCCCTCACAAGCAGAGGACCGCAGCTATGGACCTTACAGTATCAGCCACACCTGCAAGATGGTGGTATGCACATAAAGAGAACATCGCATCATGGGATGATATTAAGAGATTCATGGCGATCATATTTTCTGTTGACAGAGAGTATATCCAGTAGAAATACACAGGAGAGAGTGACCCCAGATCACACATTCAGACATGTGAACAGAATTGGTTGGACATTCCCGAGGATGAATGGGTTCACTGAGTCATTCATACTTTGGATACAGTTCCAAGGAACTGGTATACAGAGACTGAACTATGCAAGGGAACAAAAACATGGACACTTATGGTAGACAGCTTCCTACTCACCTTCACTTTTGAATTTGAGTATCCAAGTGTTGATCAGGCCCTATAAGTAATAAAGAGTAAGATATTTGAGGATTGTACCATATCAGTGTTAGCTGAACCTGAGTGGGCTATCCAGCTAAAAGAGGCGTTAGAGTGTTATAATTTTGAATCTGAACCAGAGGCGGAGGATGAGGATCCTCACGACACCAACATCCCGGAGACGGAAGGCACTCACAATGTTGAGGGACCACAGTTAAAAACTCCAGCAATTATAGAGCCCATCAAGATAAAAAAAATCAATATTGGCACAGACACAGAGCCTAAGTTTGCCTCTATTGGAGACTATTAGAACGATGAAATAGTCGGACAGATTGCAGACTTGTTACATGACTATCAGGACCTATTTCCCACCAAGTTCACAAAGATGAAGGGAATAGTCGAAGACCTAGGAGTCATGAGGATACCATTGAAGGAGGATGCTAAACCAGTGAAACAGCATCCATATAGATTAAATCCATGCTACAAAGAAAAAGTAAAGGATGAGATCGATAAGATGCTAGTAGTATGCATCATTGAGCCGGTAGAAGAAAGCGAATGGGTTAGCCCCATGGTCGTACAAGAGAAGAAAACCAAAGGAGACATCAGGATCTGTGTCGATCTACGCAAGCTCAATGATGCATCACTCCATGATCCATTTCCGACACCGTTCACTGATGAGGTATTAGACAATGTGGGAGGACAGGAGGTCTACTCCTTCATTGATGGCTTTTCAGGCTACCATCAGATCAGAATACACCCAGAAGATTGATCCAAGACCACCTTTGCAACAGAATGGGGCTCGTTCCAATATACAGTAATGCCCTTTGGTCTTAAGAATGCACCAGCTATATTTTCTAGAGTAGTAGTTGCTGTATTTAAAGAATACATCCATAAGTTCCTAGAAGTATATTTTGATGATTGGACTATATTTGGGCTAATTGACAAGCACATAGGATATCTAAGACTAATGTTAGAGAAATGTAGGCAGTACCAAATTTCTCTAAACTTGAAGAAATGTATATTTTGTGCACCATTTGGTATTTTGTTGGGTCACATTGTTTGCAGACAAGGCTTGATGGTAGATCCCGCAAATATTTCCATCATTGTAAATCTTCCAGAACCCAACTCAGTCAAGCAACTGAGGACAGTACTTGGTCATACCGGGTATTACATAAAGTTCATCAAGGGCTACGCAAAGATTACAACACCAATGGAGAAATTGCTAAAGAAAGATGTAAAATTCCTATGGAATGAGGAATGTCAGCAGAGTCTAGACACGCTTAAAGAAAAGATGGTTACAGCGCCCATCCTTGTATTTCCAGACTGGACTAAGCCATTTCATGTACATGTGGATGCATCTGGCATCGCACTAGGGCTTGTCTTAGCGCAACCAAGAGAAGGGGATATTGATCATCCTATTGCATACTCCAGTAGAAAGCTATCAACAGTAGAAAAGAACTACACCATGACAAAAAGAGAAGGCTTAGCTATGGTGTATGCACAGCAGAAGTTCAGACACTACCTATTGGGTTCCTCGTTCAAGATGTTTACTAACCATTCTGAATTGAAGTATCTGGTCAATAAGCCAGTGTTAGGGGGGAGAATCTGCAGATGGTTACTCCTCTTTCAGGAGTATCATTTTGAAATCATTGTTAAACCAGGAAGATTGAATGATGGACCTGATCATCTGTCGCAGATAGACTCAGGAGAAGAGCCAAGTAACCTAGAGGACAATTTGCCAGATGCGCAGTTGTTTTCTATCCAAATCGCAGATGACTACTACACTGATATTATTCACTTTCTCACTACAGGATTCACGCCTGATGAGTTCACTAAGCAACAAAAGAAGCAGTTGGTTCTTAAAGCAGTAGACTTCACCCTGATCGCAGGACACCTATACAAGTTAGGAACGGATGAATTTTTGCGCAGATGTGTGATACCGCATGAAAAAGACGCTATTATCAGAGAGGCACATTCAGGAACCGCAGGAGGTCATTTCGCAGGAAAGACGACTACGCAGAAAATCCTAGATGCGGGATTATGGTGGCCTACATTGCATAAGGACACCAAGAACTTTTGCAGATGCTATGACATCTTCCAGAGGGTATGAAAACTCTCATGATGTGATGAAATGCTGATGCGACCGCAGGTTACGCTACGTGCATTTGACAAGTGGGCTATATACTTTGTGGGTCCTATCATCCCACCAGGAAAGCACACTGGCGTGAGATATATTATCACCGGAACAGAGTACCTCACCAGATGGGCAGAGGCCAAAGCAGTAAGAAATTGTGATGCTGCTACAGCCTTACAGTTCCTTTTTGAGAATATCATTAATAGATTTTTATACCCCGTAATTTTGATGAGCGACCAAAGCACACATTTCTTGAACCGCACCATTGAGGCCTTGACACAAGAATTCCAGATTCAGCACCATAAGAGCACTCCCTACCACCCACAGGATAACGGTACGGTGGAGGCATTTAATAAGAATTTAGAAAACGCTCTTACTAAGATCTGCAATAGCCAAAGGAATGATTGGGACCTTAGATTTAACACTGTATTATGGCCATATAGGACCACATGCAAAAAAACTTACAGGACATACACCTTTCAGCTTGGTGTATGGATAGGAGGCTGTTATGCCTATGGAGTATATCCTTCCCAGTTTAAGAATCGCTCAGATCACCAGCATGACTGATACAAACATAGTGGAGGAAAGGCTAGCACAGCTGCTTGCCTTAGAGGAAGACAAATTCATCACCGGATTCCATCAGAAAGTGTAGAAGGCACGAGAAAAATCTTGGCATGACAGACACATTAAGAGTAAGACTTTCCAGATTGGAGACCTAGTACTCCTCTATGACAGTAAATTCATTAAGTTTCCAGGGAAGTTCAAGATGCATTGGCTGGGGCCATATCAGATACAGCAAGTTACAGAGGGAGGTGCCGTTCAGCTCAGTCAACTAAATGGGGAGCTTCTTCCCACATTGATTAATGGCAAAAGGCTTAAGCTCTATAGCGATAGCCACCCCACCTATTAGCCCTAGCTTAGCCAGTTTATGGTGGTGCAGATGTCCATTGTAGTTGAAAGGAGGCATCACACCGGGAACTAGTCTACACCGACAAGTATTATAAGTATGAGGAATCGCATAAGGTCAGTTCATTTTGCGCAAGTCAACAGTGGCTTGTGTAAAAAAAAAAATGCTTGTTTGTTCGTGCAGGTGATGCAGTGTTGCAGCGCAGCAATGTGGTGTATTCCCCGTGCCACGTACCCAGTTGTGCAACCGACAGAGGGCCAGTCAAGTCACCTTCTGACAGGTAGTTAATGAAGAGATGACTGGTATACCTTACCGTAGATTTGGCAGCAGCATAATTAAGTTTCCAGATTTGGAAAATATTCGATGAGACCGGCGCCTGTACACACATGCTTTGAGGAAAATGTGATCAAATTTCGGCATTTATTGAGGATCGGATGACGGGTGTGGTCTCATCCATGTAATCATTACGAACGACGGGTTCAGTCTAGATGACCGTTGCATCCGGGATTGTTGCCTTCAGCATAAAAGCAAAAATTGTTCATTCGAGAGGGTTACACTTGCAAAAACCCGAGAGCTATAGAGTAAGCTGTTAAGAGTTTCCTGTGCAGAGTTCACTCCATTACAGAGTGCTGTGATTTCCAAAGTTCAAATCCATTACATGCCCAGGCTATTCCACCAAGTGGGTTCTACCCAAGGAGGAACCTTTAGAAGAAATGCTGAGACATTTCGACCCTGGTGGCCGTATGTCCGCTATGACGACGCTGCCCAGGGTTGTGAAATTAGGAATATCACAGGTAAGACAATTTCCAAGGCTGAGGAATCAAGCATAGGATGTAGAATATGTCATCAAAATCTCTGCTAACGAGAAGAATAAAGACAAGCTGATCACTGAAGATAAGAAAGCAGAGCAGAAGAATGACGAGAAGAAATCTCCCACGAGGAAGAAAGTAAAAATGAATAAAAGACGGCAACGGGAGAAGGAAGCCGACCTATCTGATCAGCTAAGAGAAGAACAAGAGATTGCTGAGGAAAAGAAGTGAAACTCTGGTGATCAGAGGCAGCATGAATACCTGGAGCGACTTGCTAAGAAGGAAAGTGGAAGAGGACAACAAACCCAACAAATGGTAGAATTCCAGCATGCAGACAAAGGCTTGTTCTCGGAATGGAATTCATGGTTTGTATCTCTTTCATATAGGGGGGTCTAGGCCAAGCGGCATGTTTTGAGAAGCCTAGAAGATACAGATTTATATCTTCCTTATAGCACGAGCTCTAACCCAGATAGAAAGGAGTTCTTGTGATACCATGGATTTGAATCCTTATGGTGGGCATAACGACAGCAGGTCTTGCAGTGGCAAGATTACGAGCATAACAATAAGGAAAGGTAAGAGAGACCTACGAACTAAGTTAATAGAAGACACCAATATTAGTCAATCTTTGCTTGACTCGGCACGAGAGCGTGTCGAAGTGATGCAGAAGGAAGTCGCAGGACTGCGAGACAAGTTGCAACGGACTTCATAGCAAGCCAAGGAGAAGCTACAGCAGGAGAATCCCGCTGGTAGTGGATTGGAGACAAGCCACAAGTAAGTGTTAGGGGACTATTGGAGTAGGGTCCCACAGCTATAGAAGAAGCTGCTATTTTGACGGATAGACAGTTTTGGCGGAGATATAAGAGGCAGAGCTACGACACTGTAGCAGGTTTCTAGCTACAGAGCAGAGCTGAAAACCATGACGTAGTCAAGGAAGACGATGGTACCTGAGCGGCCAAGAAGAGAGAGCTCACCCACTGCATTGAAAGTAGTGGCGGAAGATAGGATGGTTCAGCTACCCTCATAAAGGAAAAGGAGCAATGAGGCCGAGGTATTGAAGATGAAGGACAGAAAAAGGAAGCAGTGCCAATACCCATGGTCAGCGCTGGGAAGCATGGAAGAGTGCAGGAAGCTATGGTGAAGGGAAGAGGTGCATAGTACCCATGGTCAGCACCGGGAAGCATGGAAGACTGCAGAGAGCTGTGGTGTGACAGATAGTGGCTACCTCAAAGTACAGATATGCTGACGATCACTAGTTAGGGTTTGGGTTACTGTTGGGACAGGTCCACAGTGTTGTGATGGAAAGACCTCTGGGCCGCCTATAAAGGGATGTATTTTGTATTGTAAAAGGTTGGAATTTTGAGCATTTTAAGCCATCCAGCTAGCTAGTTAGCCATTGAGTCTGTTAGCTCCCAGCTACCTTGTATTGTAATAGAGTTGAGCTCTGGTTTTGTTATTAGCTATAGTATCTTACTGTAACCAGTAGCTGGCTCATAGAGCATGCATGTAACGATCCTTAGGGATTGACAGAGAGGGAAGAGTATATTGTAAGAGAGACAATATAGAGATAGAAAAGATATCTAAGAGAGAAGATCCTAAGCTGCATATGCAGTGTAGCAGAACTGTGTTTACCTTCCACTGAGCTATAATAGAAACACAGTTCTATGGACGTAACTTCCATCCTAGAGGTGAACCACATTAAAATCGTGTGTTGTGCGATTGATTCATGTGTTGTTTTTACTGGTTGCATCTGTTAGTTACTATATAAGCCTTATTTACAGTTGAATGTATGTATGCGTTGTTTCGTTCACAACAATATAGAAAGATGAACATAAGTTGAAGTCTTTGGCATGTTGTATGCGAGTTCATTTATGCTTTGCTTGAAATAGTCACTAGTCACAGTGTTAAATAGTCTGGTATCTTGAGTCTTGCACGTCGACATGAACAACGCTAAGTGCGCTGAGCCGCGGGAGTAGGATATCGCAGGGAGGCGATACCGCACCGGCAGAGGAACTACGGTGCGCGATACCGTAGGTTAAGGACTTAGCATTGGAGAGGAAGTTACATGTCACCTGGTGTGCAGCAAGGTGATAAGGCTGGGGTCATCGCAAGTCAGTGGAAGTTGTGCGACACGGAAAGGGACTGCACAACAGGAAGAGAGAGGTCTCATGGTCAGAAGAGCTGCGAGACAAGGAGATCGTGCGACATGAGCAGAATGGTCACGCGACGCGCAGAGAAAGAGGCCTCGTGGCTAGCAGAGCTGCGATTCGCAAGTAGGATGCCATAGAACCTGGTCCAAGACACTTGAGTCCTTGGCCAACCCATTAGAATCACTTCAGGTAAGACTTCAAGCCGCTTCGTGGTCTGTCACCGAAAGGGCCAGTGAGCTAGGGGTGTTGTTGGTTAAACACAATAAACTCGGGTCTGCCCATGATAGCCAACAGGAGGTTTTGAAATGATAGGGTAGGGACCTGAGTTTGACTTGGATCATAAGAAATGACACTTTGAACCGGTATTCCTTAAACATCCACAACATGAGACCGAACAGGGGCATGGTATTCAAGACTGGATATTTTCAAATGCATAGGTGAGGTGTATAAAATCTGTCTTCTTATGCTCTTCCCCAACATACACAAACGCAACATGGTATCATGGATGGGTATAAAAAAACCATCATTCGAAATTAACCTCGTGTCTCATGGGGGCATGACATAAGAAAAAGAATTAGTGCCATACTCGGAAATGGTTTGTCTTAAGGAAGTATACCAAAATGGGGAATTTGGGTGAAACTCTGATGCTATAGGTTCATCTAACGGTTGGGAAAAGACCCATTATTGTGCACTAGAATTCTATTCCATAGGAAAGTGAAAGGTTGAGTCATGTGAAGAAGGAAGTTGAACCACTATCGGAGTAGGGGTATATGGATTTTAAAAAGAAGCATATTCTTCCCCGGATTCAGTAATTAGGATTCCCTCTACATGTGGATCATTTGTAACTAGTTGTTCCATGGTTTCCCCTTCTCCTTCCATGACGAGGGGATGACCAGGTGGTAAACCTTGTAGCCTTTGATATCTTCTCACAAGTGGCTCAGCTATAATTTTAGTAAAAACATTACCCTAAGGGTCTTCTAATTGAAAAAATTCACACACAAAAGTACTACGCAAGCTAAGGCTACAATAAAACTTAAGTGATAAGAGGGGTTGAAAACTCGTATACTCACCATAAGTGTCAAGTTGTCATAAATTGCGATATATTGCAGGGTACAACCATAAAATGAGATAAGGAGAATTGGGACCGTACCATTTCCTGAATACCCAACTACTTGGATGATACGTGCATAGTAGCTCCCTGAGTGTTGTTCTCAGTTGGACAAAAGTATTTTGTTAGTTGGTATAGGTTCCTATAAGGGTTTCCCGATATACTAAGGTATATGGGAGCTAAAATCTATGTAGTTTTGTCTGAGGCACAACCATTGAAAGGGGACTTCTGATATACTATTACGTATTTTTGTGCCATAAATTGTTTCCAGACTACAAAGAAACAAGCCAACACAATCTCAAATATTCAATCAAACAAACTAGGTTTTTAGGGTTTTTGAAAGGTTTTTATGGTGGTGAAGTTTGGTGACAAGAGGGAATACATTCATAACCCAAATAGGGACTAAATCACAAGTAAAGTAGAACTGAGATGCATAATATAACAACCATGTATCCAACAGAACATAACATTGAAGTTCATCCACAACTGACAAGCACTACAAGCATAAAAACTATAAACCAGCAATGAAATTATCAATTGTGTAGCTAAACAAGCTAGAAATGAAGCCAAAGAACATACTGAAGGGTAAAATAGAGCATATATTTCATAATCAGTTCATCAAATACACATGAGAGTCAAGTACTTAGCTTATCAACAAGTCAGGAGACCTCCTCTAGCCATCCAAAAGTCCCACCTCTCTTATGTACCCTTGTCCCTCTTTTATAATTACAAAGAATTAGTTCTATATTCCCTTCATTAGGTCGAAATTGAAACTACCCAGTAGTTACATTAACTAACTTTCAACTAATTTACTAAAAATAGCAAAATCGGATTCCTAGTAAATATGGCGAATTTCGAAAAAAAAGGTGTCAAAGAAGCTTCCATATCTCTCAATACCTAACACCTGTGTAAAAACTGAGAGAGGTTTTTGTGAATGGGTTTGTTATGGACAAAAACCTCTCTTGTGTTTTAAAACTTCATATCCAACCAATCAGAATATTCCCCACAATATGAACACTAAAACAGGAAAATATTAAATATTTTAAAAACCCTGAAAAATAGGCTGCAAAGATTAAACTGAATCTTTCAAACCTTGATAGTTGTTTCAAAACTGAGAGAGGTTTTTGTGAATGGGTATATTATGAACAAAAAATTCTTTTTTTTTTCTAAAATTAATCTCCATCAGCTCTTGGTATGCATTCAATTTCAATAACCCAAAACAAGAAAAACAGAGCAGAATTCTCAATAATCTTTGCATTTCAATATCCTCTTTTTCATCTGAAATTTCTTCTGCAGCTACAATCTTTTCAGCAACAAATGTCTCTAATGGTGTATCATTCTGAATAGGCTGAGTCTCCTTGTCAATTCCTTCAGCATTTCCATCAAACTGGCTTGTTGTTGTTTGTATTATTATAACTACCTTTGAATTAGATGCCAGTAATCTTTATCATGTCTGTCTTGATATGAAGCATTAGAAGTATTTTGTAAAGCATGCAATAAATCTCCAACCTTGAGTTCCTCATTGAGCTTATCCACACTAGAAAAATTAGGATCCAAAACATTCTCAAGAGTAGAACTGCCTGGAGAGGAAGACAAGTCTTCATCATCTACTTCATAACTACAAAGCTGCAATGTAGATGGAAGATGACACTCCTTTTCTGTGAGATTCTCCTTGATCCTTACAGTAGTCATTGAAGAAAACAATATTTTGATGTCTATGTTCTCAAATGGAGATGTACATGAAACCATGGAGAAGACTTTATTATTTCCTTCAGCAATATCTGTTTGTTTTGGGGATTGGAGGCTGAAATCTTTAGGTTGTCATTGCACCTGTCAATCTGAATTTTCACACTAATCTTGGGTATTACCTGCTTCTCTTCATATTTTAATTGAACAAAGAGAGAATCACGATCATATTTTGGAAGCATACTCTCAGAATCTTGTACTTTGTTTTGCAATAGAGATGGTTTTACACATTGTTTTGTATCCCAAATGCCATTGACAGAAACCTTTTGGGAACATTGAAGGGATACTTTTACCTTGAGTCTCTGATTGAACTCATCTATACTAGAAAAATCTATCATTCTTTGGTTATTTTATAAATGACTATCAAATGTAGGGTTGCATAGGGAAGGGAAATGTACAGCATCTCCTTCACTACTAGAAATTTGCTTCACATATTGAAGGTAGCAATAATTTTCTCTGAGATTGTCATTTGAGCTTTTTGTGTTGATCAAATCAGGCAATCTTTCTATGTCTTCATTTTTAAATGAATATTTACATGATGGCATAGACAATATCAAATCATTTCCTTCACAAATAAGACTTTGTTGTGCAGATTGAAGATGGCAACCATTTTTCCTGAAGCTCTCATTGTACCCATCACTCTCACTTTTCAGGCCAACCACATCAGAGATATCATTCTCATATGCAAGGCTAGATGACAGAGTGGATGCCATGTCATAATTTACTTCACTAATTGACTATGCAGATAGGAGGAGGGCATCCTTTTTCTTTGGTTTCTCATTGAGACTTTTCACTCGAATCATATCATCCATGCCTTCTAGTTTTTTCCTCGAGTCAGATATAGGAAAAAGCATATCGTGGCAATGTTTTACTCTCAAATTCTCGTTTGAACTTTTTGTATGGACAAAATCAGGCAAACTTTCAATGTCTTCATTCTAAAATGAAGGTGGCAATCATTTTTCCTGCAGTTCTCAAAGAGTTTAACACATCCTGGAAATTTGTCTATCCAACTTAGCTCAGTGGGCTCAGCTCTGTTAGTCTTCCCACTCCTCTTCATCTGCTTTCCCAAGGCTTGATGATGCTTCTGTGTGGTTTTCAAAACCTGTTAGTGACTTCACAGCCTATTTTCCTCAATTTTTCATAGTCTTGGCAGTCAATTCTCCCTTGAACTCTCACAAGCTTCTTGTCCTCAATTTTATACAGTCAATTCTATCATCGGTTCATGAAAAGCTTTATGCCAAACTTGGATAATTTAGGTCAATAGAGCACCAAAGGTATTTAACATGTCTGTTGCTGAACTTCACTGACATCAAATGCTGCTCATTTAGACCTTTTGGAATGATATCTCACTGTTGGGAGTTTGTTGAATACATGAATTTATGTTTTCTTTTAACAATTCAACATTATAAGGTTTAATAGAAAAACCCCCAATTTAACAGGCCATGACCAAGGTCACGTGGAATACCTCACTCCCGGCTTGATGCAGGTGTTAAAAATTGATTCTTGGACTAGCTGAACGTCGAATTTAATGCTCCAGGTGTCCTCAAGTCTTTAACTTACTTCCAACTGTCGCGCTGCGAAACCCTAAATTCCTTCTTCAACTGCAAATTCCTGATTCTTAGAAATGTGTCTTCATTCCACTTCTCCACCAGCTTCATAATGCTTAATTGGAGAACCTCTTTCCCGTCAATCTCACCTCATTTCACTGTCTATCATGATTTGCCAAGCCTTAACTTTTGACTGCCACGATCTCCCTCACATCATAGAAAACACCTATTTGCATGATTATCTTTGATGAAACACGTATTAAATGTGATAACTGATGTAGTTAACACCTTAGGGATGAAACCCACAAAAAAATCGGACTGAAAAATGACTATTTTGGCAAAAACAATTTTCTTGTAGCGCACTAGTGTAACTTTTTCTGGCTAACGCTACAAGAATCCCTGTTTTGTGATGTTTTAACCAAAACTCCAAACTAAGTGCTGTTTTTTTGGTAAATAACTTTAAGTAATGTCTTATGCTATTTCTTTAGAACCTTTTAGGAGTATATGCATCCAATAAGCCCATAAAAACCATGAAATTAATTAAATCAAGCAAAAATTAAAAAGAAAACCTGTAAAATCAACTATAAACCTAAGGCTAAAATCGAAATATTTTAAAAGAAACCAAGGTCAAAACTTAAAAACAATAAAAATAATAATATTTTTAAGATAAGCGAATGTTTCAAAAATAGAAAACAAAAACAGGCTATAACATCTGGCTCCTGCTGCGGGATGAAGTCCTCCCTATGAGGCTTCAAGAACCTGTAGACTAGTGCCTTCTGTAACCAAAACTACCTTCTTTTCTGCAAAACATCCATAGGGCTATGGAGTCTTTATTCAATCCTTCACACACTCATATATACAATGAAAATCAAATCTCTTTCTTTGAGGAACCTTCCATTTACTAAATCAAATTGTAATCCCATTTCCAATGTAATTAGGAAAAAATTTCACCAACCCACCAAAACTTGTTTCCAACTCCAAATATATATATAATCAGAAATATTGGAAAACATGAAGAGCAAAGATCTAACACCTTATACTCACTTTCATTAAATGCTGTCTCTAAAATAACAGATTTATAACTTCGTATTGACTCTAAATAATCTGCTACTGGATCATAAAAATTTCCATAAGTTACCTCTTCCTGTTCTATGAAAAAGATAGGCTCTCCATAAGAATATTTTGTTCCATGAATATCAAGCAGGCATTGGCGAAAAAAACATCGGGATCAGCCTGAATTTTCTCCATAATTTTTTGGATAGTATCATCAATAATGTCAACACTTTGAACCTCCTTTTCGACACTGTCTTCAAATGAATGACTATCATGGATTGGCTTTTGCTGTTCAAGGATAATAGACTGAATGCATTCTTGAATCTACTGATCAGATTGTGACATATCACTCACCTCACAGATTTTTGGGTCTTTCTTTTCAATTTCATCATCATATTTATTAAAAATCAGAGCATCTTCATAATGATTTTGAACAGCAGATTTATCATAACCATGAATATAAGCAACTTCTGGAAAAATGTGAACATCCTGGCCTTCATCGATTTTAGTATCAAAACAAAAAGGAATAGAATCTGATTCATCACAGAATTCTTGTCTTAGAACCCTAATCTCTTCATCATAACGAGGAGCATTCTGAGAAATTTTGAATGATGCTACTAAAGGTTCATCTTTTCCTTCAATACAAAGACGATCTTTAACACAACAATGATTTCCAATAGTTTGTTGAACTAGAGATTGATCTTCAAAAGGATTAGCACTCAAATATTTATTAAGATTGTTGAAATCATTATGAGAATGTTCCAAACTATCTCTACTGATCTCATCACTTGAATAATCCTCAACCTGTCCTAAAACAACAACTTGATTATGGTAATGATCATGGAATTCTTCCTTGACAGCAGTATCTAAAAATGTTACCTCTTCATCTTCAACAAATTCTAAAACTTCAACTTCTTCATGACATGTTTTGAACCCTTGATTGTACTTATCATCATGATTTTTTGAATAAAAAATTGTATTATAAACATCATCTTGCTCACAACAATATTTAAAAAAGAGTTCAACTAAGAACACATACTTACAATGTTTCCGAAAACATGTGTGGAATTCTTTCAGTGAGGAAATACTAGCAGCGGGAAGAGAAAAATACCAATCTCATGCATCTTGCTCAAGTGAATACATGAACATCTTCATGCTGTATATTTAACTGGACCATACATTGATGAAATCTGATGAGGTGATCTGAAGTATTATCCTCTTTGCTTTCTCTAAACCATGGAAGAAAATCTCCCCAAACATCCATAGTAGGTACTGAATTTGGAAAACCTGGAATATCAAAAAAATTGAAAGGTGCAAACCTTCGAGCTAGAATAGCTTCCATGGACATCGGCCTCTGCATCTTGAAATAGTGGAATCGCCAATCAATTTGTCAAGATAGATTTTTTTTTCTCCACAGAAAGAGGAAGGGGTGACAGTAATTCAAATTAATTAGGGCTGCATAAAGCTAGGGATGACTGAAACCTTCTAATATTCCTTGTTTTCTTCAATATCTATTCAGGATCTGTAACACCCAACTGCAATGGTGAAATAGGTCTGTTTCTAGTTCCAATTCCCCTAGTAGCCACTGTGATAAACTGGTGAAAAGTAGTCTTAAAGATGTGCTGGTTTAAGTTCACCTCTTAAAGCCAGTAAAATGATAAGTATCCCAGGGAAAAATATGTTTTCAACTTCGTTTCCCCGGCAACGGCACCAAATATGTTTGTGCAAGAAATTGTTTCCAGACTACAAAGAAACAAGCCAACACAATCTCAAATATTCAATAAAAAAAAACTAGGTTTTTAGGGTTTTTGAAAGGTTTTTATGGTGGTGAAGTTTGGTGACAAGAGGGAATACATTCATAACCCAAATAGGGACTAAATCACAAGTAAAGAAGACCTGAGATGCATAATATAATAACCATGTATTCAACAGAACATAACATTGAAGTTCATCCACAACTGACAAGCACTACAAGCATAAAAACTATAAACCAGCAATGAAATTATCAATTGTGTAGCTAAACAAGCTAGAAATGAAGACAAAGAATAGACTGAAGGGTAAAATGGAGCATATATTTCATAATCAGTTCATCAAATACACATGAGAGTCAAGTACTTAGCTTATCAACAAGTCAGAAGACCTCCTCTATCCATCCAAAAGTCCCACCTCTCTTCTGTACCCTTGTCCCTCTTTTATAATTACAAAGAAGTAGTTCTATCTTCCCTTCATTAGGTCAAAATTGAAACTACCCAGCAGTTACATTAACTAACTTTCAACTAATTTACTAAAAATAGCAAAATCGGATTCCTGGTAAATATGGCAAATTTCTGAAAAATATGTTTCAAATAATCTTCCATATCTCTCAATCCCTAACACTTGTGTAAAAACGGAGAGAGTTTTTTTTGAATGTGTCCGTTATGGACAAAAACCTCTCTTGGTTTTTAAACATTCATCTCCAATCAATCAGAATATTCCCTGCAAGATGAACACTAAAACAGGAAAATATTTAATATTTTAAAAACCCTGAAAACTAGGCTGCAAAGATTAAACTGAATCTTTCAAACCTTGACAGTTGTTGCAAAAATGTGAGAGGTTTTTGTGAATGGGTGTCTTATGAACAAAAACCTCTTTTTTTTTCTAAAATTCATCTCCATCAGCTCTTGGTATGCATTCAATTTCAATAACCCAAAACAGGAAAAACAGAGCAGAATTCTCAATAATCTTTGCATTTCAATATCCTCTTTTTCATCTGAAATTTCTTCTGTAGGTACAGTATTTTCAGCAACAAATGTCTCTACTGGTGTATCATTCTGAACAGGTTGAGTCTCCTTGTCAATTCCTGCATCATTTCCATCAAACTGGTTTGTTGTTGTTTGTATTATGATAACTGCCTTTGAATTACATGCCAGTAATCTTTATCATGTCTGTCCTGATCTGAAGCATTAGAAGTCTTCTACAAAGCATGAAAGAAATCTCTTACCTTGAGTTCCTCATTGAGCTTATCCACACTAGAAAAATTAGGATCCAAAACATTCTCAAGAGTAGAACTACCTAGAGAGGAAGACAAGTCTTCATCATCTACTTCATAACTACAAAGCTGCAATGTAGATGGAAGATGACACTCCTTTTCTGTGAGATTCTCCTTGAACCTTGCAGCAGTCATTGAAGAAAACAATATTTTGATGTCTGTGTTCTCAAATGGAGATGTACATGAAACCATGGAGAAGTCTTATTTCCTTCAGAAATATCTGTTTGTTTTGGGGATTGGAGGCTGGAATCTTTAGGTTGTCATTGCACCTGTCAATCTAAATTTTCACACTAATCTTGGGTATTACCTACTTCTCTTCGTATTTTAATTGAACAGAGAGAGAATCACGATCATCTTTTGGAAGCATACTCTAAGACTCTTGTACTTTGTTTTGCAATAGAGATGGTTTTACACATTGTTTTGTATCCCAAATGCCATTGACAGAAACCTTTTGGGAACATTGAAGGGATACTTTTACCTTGAGTCTCTGATTGAACTCATCTATACTAGCAAAATCTATCATGCTTTGGTTATTTTCCGAATGACTATCAAATGTAGAGTTGCCTAGGGAAGGGAAATGTGCAGCATCTCCTTCACTACTAGAAATTTGCTTCACATATTGAAGGTAGCAATAATTTTCTCTGAGATTGTCATTTGAGCTTTCTGTGTTGATCAAATCAGGCAATCTTTCTATGTCTTCATTCCGAAATGAAGGTTTACATGATGGCGTAGACAAGATCAAATAATTTCCTTCACAAATAAGACTCTATTGTGCATATTGAAGATGGAAACCATTTTTCCTGATGCTCTCATTAAACCCATCACTCTCACTTTTTAGGCCAACCACATCAGAGATATCATTCTCATATGTAAGGCTAGATGACATAGTGGATGCCATGTCATAATTTACTTCACTAATTGATTGTGTAGATAGAAGGAGGCCATCATTTTTCTTTGGTTTCTCATTGATACTTTTCACTCGAATCATATCAGCCATGCCTTCCAGTTTTTTCCTCGAGTCATATATAAGCAAAAGCATATCGTGGCAATGTTTTACTCTCAGATTCTCGTTTGAAATTTTTGTATGGACAAAATCAGGCAAACTTTCAATGTCTTCATTCTGAAATGAAGGCGGCAATCATTTTTCCTGCAGTTCTCAAAGAGTTCAACACATCCTGGAAATTTGTCTATTCAATTTAGCTCAATGGGCTCGGCTCTGTTAGTCTTCCCACTCCTCTTCATCTGCTTTCCCAAGGCTTGATGATGCTTCTGTGTGGTTTTCAGAACCTGTTAGTGACTTCACAACCTATTTTCCTCAAGTTTTCACAGTCTTGGCAGTCAATTCTCCCTTGAACTCTCACAAGCTACTTGTCCTCAATTTTATACAGTCTATTCTATCATCGGTTCATGAAAAGCTTTATGCCAAACTTGGATAATTTAGGTCAACAGAGCACCAAAGGTCTTTAACAGGTCTGTTGCTGAACTTCACTGACAACAAATGCTGCTCATTTAGACCTTTTGGACTGATATCTCACTATTGGGAGTTTGTTGAATACATGAATTTATGTTTTCTTTTAACAATTCAACATTATAAGGTTTAATAGAAAAACCCCCAATTTAACACGCCATGACCAAGGTCATGTGGAATACCTCACTCCCAACTTGCTGTAGGTGTTAAAAATTGATTCTTGGACTAGCTGAACGTCGAATTTAATGCTCTAGGTGTCCTCAAGTCTTCATCTTACTTCCAACTGTCGCGCTGCGAAACCCTAAATTCCTTCTTCAACTGTAAATTCTCGATTCTTAGCAATGTGTCTTTATTCCAATTCTCCACCAGCTTCGTAATTCTTAATTGGAGAACCTCTTTCTCGTCAATCTCGCCTCATTTCACTGTCTATCATGATTTGCCAAGCCTTAACTTCTCACTACCACAATCTCCCTCACGTCATAGACAACACATGTCTGCATGATTATCTTTGATGAAACACGTATTAAATGTGATAACTGATGTAGTTAACACCTTAGGGACGAAACCCACAAAAAAATCGGAATGAAAAATGACTATTTTGGCAAAAATGATTTTCTTGTAGCGCACTAGTGTAACTTTTTCTAGCTAACGCTACAAGAATCCATGTTTTGTGATTTTTTAACCAAAACTCCAAACTAAGTGCTGTTTTTTTGGTAAATAACTTTAAGTAATGTCTTATGCTATTTCTTTAGAACCTTTTTGAAATATATGCATCCGATAAGCCCATAAAAACCATGAAATTAATTAAATTAAGCAAAAATTAAAAAGAAAACCTATAAAATCAACAATAAACCTAAGGCTAAAATCGAAATATTTTAAAAGAAACCAAGGTCAAAACTTAAAAACAATAAGAAAAATCATATTTTTAAGATAAGCAAATGTTTCAAAAATAGAAAACAAAAACAGGCTATAACAAAGTACATGAAGAACCCTTCTATATACCTCAACGGTACATGAAAATTCGTTCGATATACCAATTGGTACATGGAAGAACCACACAGCCCCCACGATGCAGTGCAAGCAAAAAAGACACCTCCTATGCTTATAGACGTTGGAACACACCTTCTAACTTATCATTGAAGTTTCTAATAATTCTAACCTAAGCTACCATTCAATTTTATCTTGACGGTTAGTGAACTTTTATGAAGTTTGTAGTTATTGCAAGACTAATATTCTAAATGATACGCAACTCTTTTCTTTTTATAAATCCTACCTAGAGTAAAGGAGATATTTTTTCTTTCAGGAAATCAATGAAAACAGTATGCACTTGCAAAAATTTATCGTTCAAACTTTGAAAATATTTAAACACACAAAACCTCATATGCTTAACCTATAGAGATCTCTAACATAAAAAGAATATTTTTACTAATGCTTTAATTTATATGCTTTCCACAATCAAACTTGAAAAAAGGAAAAACTACTATCACTCTATACTATAAATCAAATTTCAAATAACTAATCAAAACCAAAGCAACAGGTCTAACCTTTCTTTTTCGTTTTTAATAGATTTTTGGAAAAGAAATGCAAAGAAGAAGTAAAATTACTCTAAAAAAGCATAATAAACTGTAACATTTTTTCTTTTTATGGATATGGAAAGACTTATCGGAGATCTAAATGAAAACAATGATACCCAAGAAACCTCAAAAACACAAAATTCCCAAATTTGGAGCCTTTACTATGACAACTTTTAAGATTGAACTCAAAAATGCACTCAGACTGAATGCTCACTATCAGATCTAACAGCACATAATGCAACAGATTCACAAACCCAAGCCAAACAAAGAATATTTTTTCACAAAGAGTCTTTGAAATTTGTGAAGTACCTACCTCATTGCACTTTGGAGGACTAAAATCAGGAATCCCTGAGGGGTCAGCGCACTTTTCATACTGTGTAATAGAGTCGGTGGAACTTTCGGTCTATCAAAAAGAGGCGTCGACGATGCTTTGTCAGAACTTACAAAAGGACTTATAAAGGGGTCTGCGCTCTATCAGAATTACCCAAGTGCGTCGATGGATATAGAGAGTTAAAAAGGAAAAAACACCTTCAAACAAAGCAATGACTGGATAAAAAAGGAATTACTTAGATTAGAGAATGACCTGACAAGGCATGATGGAATTAACATAAGATGAATTTCATACCTTAAGTACTTAAATGAGAAAGAGAATATTTTTTGAGATCTTGTAATAAATAAATAAATAAAAATTCATAGATATGATCGTTCCCCACTATGGTCACCACTTTTGTTACCGAAAATTATCAATCAATGCAAACAAATATTGTTTCCCTAGTCTACATGAGGAAGATATAAAAAAAAGACTCACAACAATGCATCCTCTCCATAGATTGTTGGATCACTTGAATTCAAATATTTCTTACCTCACAATGAATTAGGTGATCCTTGTCTTTTGAATTCTCTTATGATCGGTTGTACTTGCAAAATAATTTAAAGGTAAATATACAAAAGTGAAAGCAACAAGATGATTTAACAGTCTATGTTAATGATCAATGAGAGAAACAATGAATAAATCAGATAAAATACAAATTATTCATGGGAAAGGGAATCATATTTGTATTAATGAAAATAGAAAAGAAAACTACAACCAAAGCCTTGATGTTGAAGCTTTGTCCTCACAATGATCTTAAATAACAACCACAATCTATACAAACTCTACAAATATCACTCACAAGGTCATACTCTTTTCCTCCTATACCAGTAATGATTCTAGAAGCATAAATTTGCTCTCTTGATCCTCTCCCATCATGATCCATGAAGCTTTTATATATAGGCCAAAGAGTGGCCAAATAGGTTGAGATTCTTTGGGAGGAAGGTGTGGGATCATCCCTATAGGTTAGGGGTATGAATTACACCTACTCCAGACAATTGGCATTAGCCTCCACAAGGAATTTCATTTATAAGGTTCTCGAAATCTCTTATTTTTTCCATTTTTATAGTGTTAACGTTGCTTTCCCACTGGTATAAAGATTCAAGGATTGTCGACACACCTTTTCAATGGGAAACAAGTGTCACCGGTGCTTCTTATCATTGGGAAAAATGCATCAGGAAAGGTTGACACTCTATGTCATAAGACAAAGTGTGCCATAGCCCCTAGGATTGATAAAAAAGATCCTCCAAAATATGGTTTGTCCAGTGAACTTCAAGGGATTAAGAAATGTGACCGTTTTAGGTGTAAAAAATGCAGTATCAATCCACATGGATGGATTCTTGATCTTTTATTTCAAGCATTGTCAGTTTTTAGATATTAAGAATTAAATCTAGGGAATCCTTGTTAAGGTCCCCTTGTAGACAAAAGTTCCCTTTGTATTAAAAAGAGTGAGTGTGTTGTTGGAATTGATATATTTCATTACATATCAATTGAAAATGTTGACTAACTTAGCAATAGTGTGAATAACATGATGTTTGGATAATTCTGATTAAATTTTATTGGGTAAACTTGGATATCTTCCTTTTTGCATGTATCCTTATTCAACTGAAGTAGTTTTAAGAGCCTGAAATTTCTAGTGATGAGAAGGGGCCAACCCGTCCTTTGAAATACATGGGTGATCTTTACTTTCAAGTACTGGAGTATTTGGACCAAAAGTTCACTAGCTCACTCTTTTAATACTAATTGGTAATTCAATGCCCTAAGATTAAAGGTGTGTGCATGATTGGGAAGACCTTTAAAAATAATTGTTTTCCTTTCTTGCATGATTAATAATAAAATTTATCGGTAAAACTTATAGTTTTAATGACTCCTCTATCCTTTTTTTCAATCCACCCTTTGCCCAATATTATTGCAACCCTGATTGTTTCAAAAATTCTTCACATCTAGATATCAACAAGACTCTTTACTCATCATGAAAGTTATCATGCCATAGAGATTTTTTTGATCATCCCCTTTCCATTGAGTTTCCACAAAATACACAATCACCTCAAGTATTTAAACAAGTAAAGCACATGTCATGTTCCCAATGCTTGTTCTTTTCCTTAAACAAGAGCAAGAGAATTGTCATGAGTAAAATGTACTTATAAATATAACAACACCTTGATTTTTTTTTCTCATCTCTAATTCACCATGAAATCAATGGAAAATAATAGGATAATTAGTAGTTAACTTGTTGAGAATAACCTATTGAAAATCAAATTTGAGTTATAAAACAAATTATTTTCATCTTGCTCGCATCTATTCTACCTGGATTTCTTTCCGTGCCACTTTGGGTATGTTTTCTAGGCCTAGTTAGGTGAAAACAACTTGTTGTTCACATTTTTTTCTTGTTCTTCACATATTCTAGACGTGGTAAATCAATTGGTCATAGGTTTTATAAAAAATATTTGACGTGTTATCCCACAAACAATGCTTCAGGAATTTACTTAATTAGTTAGTTTAGACGTTGGTTACCCCTGGAAACTTGTAGTAATCTATATTTTGGGTGTGTGAGAGACTTAAAAAAAAATAGTCTCTTTAGTATTTTGTTTGAAAAAAAAGAGCATATAAGTCTCTTCTCTAGTAAATTTTATTATTTTTTACCCTTTTGACTCTCTAAGGAGTTGAGGGAGAAGAATACCTCATTAGGTGGTCCTAAAAGAGTTTGGATGCAATTTCCTCACTTATGTTTCTTTCCCTTTCACTACTTCAAAAACATGACCATTCAAAGTGTGGGAATAGGCTTTTCCTTGTGTTGAGCTACCAAAGAGGTGTGTAACTGACAAATAATGTTATCCCAATCATATGATAAGTAAGATCTGATGCACACAACAAATTTTCCTTATAACATGCCCTTTTTTTATTACTCCACTTGGGAATTCCATATCAATTTTTCCTTACACCTATTTCTATATTTTACAATGATTATCAAACTGAGAGTCCTTGGTTCGCACTCCTAATACCTTTTTCCCCTAATTATTTTCTCTCATGTTTTGGAAAGAAAATAGATAGGATAGAAAGGCCTTCCTTTAATGGATTTATTTATATGGTGTTAGAGTCCAACTCCTTGTTTTAATTCATTATCAAATTAGGTATGCATACCTATCATCAAAATACCATTGTAGTATTTTTCCATTATCGGGTCGCTACCATTGTTAAACTAAATAGGGTCTTCCACCCATGTCGAACACCTTAAGGTATTTGCTCACAAAATCAAATAAAAAATAATTACACCCAATGTATTATGTTGTTAAAACCCTCAAATAGAGTAACATTCCATAGACTTGGCCAACACAACCACTTGAGATAATATATTAATGCAAGAGAAAAACAATTTACATATGAGTTTCTTACAATCAATCATCATCAAGTGACTCTCCATTCCCTTTAAATATATATAATGGACCAATCAAGTGTTAATCCACATATCAATAAAGATATTAATATTAAGGATAAGATGAACCATCAGATCACTTTATGTTTAGAGCATATCATGACATCAAAATTACTGAAAGACACATTAGACCAAGTTGATCTTAACTAACTTCTAAGTGTTTAAATATCCTAACATCCACGCTTAAGAACAACTTGGGTTGTGATTAAAGGATTTAAAATTTTGAAACAATAATAAAATGAAGGAGGAATTACATAATACCCCCCCCCCCCCCCCTTAATGACAACTTCATGAACTCCTAACATAGATTGAAGTTTGGAAACTTTACTTCTACAACCGACTTTCTGGAAATGTTTGAAACTTGATCATCTATAGGGAAAAATAACACTTCAAGAATGTGATCTCGAGTAATATTTCTAAGGAAGTGCATGTGTAGTTCAACGTGTTTGTTACACTAATGTTGAATTAGATATTTGGTGAGCTTGATAAAAATATGATTGTCACATCATAGTGTAATCATATGTTGTTTTGGAATCCAATATCTACATGGATCTATAAAATACACAAGGCTTCTTGGGTTGCAATAACTATAGCTCAGTACTATGCTTCTACTAAAGAAAGAGAAAAAAAAATTTCTTCTTACAAGCCCAAGTGACAGGACCAAAACAAATATTGAAAACATATCCAATGATAGGCTTTTAATCATCAAAGACACCATCCCAATCAAAGTTAGTGAAACCAACCAATAAAGGAATCCCCTCTAAAATATAATGTATCCAAAACTGAACTATACCTTATATATACTAAAGTATCATTTTTGTTTCTTTCCAATGGATCTCATGGGGTTTTCCATAAACTAGGAAACAAGACTGTAGAAAAGGAAATAATAGGACATGTGTGAGTCAAGTAGAAAATGATACCAACAAACTAATAGTACAAAGTGGCATCTACCTTGGGTGTATTGTAGGTGGCATCAAGTTTGATCCTGAACTAGAAGGGAGATGGGGATAGTTTACAATCTTCCATGTGAATGCAACAATGAAGGTCACAATCATATTTAGACTATAAAATGGAAATTCCTTCCTTAGTTTGCAAGTCTTGGAAGCCAATAAAATAATGCAAATATCTTAAGGTCGTCATTTCAAATTTCTTCTTAAGGCTATATTTCAAATGGGTTCAAAGTTTGGGGTTACTACCAGTGAGAATACACTCATAAACATAAATATAAAGTATAAAGAGATGGTTACCTACTTTCTTGGTATAGACATTGGTGTCAAAATAACATCTATAAAAATTGGTATAATGAAGAAAACTATCAATTTTATTATAGCAAACTTAAGGAGCTTGCTTAAGATAATAGATAGATTTATTAAGGTGGAAAATAATGTTGGATTCATTCTTAAATTATGAAAGAGGTTGTTTTGTGTAAATTTATTCTTGCAAATATCCATGCAAGAAGGTAGATTTAAAATCCATTTGATGGACCTCCTGTTATGGATAAAATATTCCTATGGATTGGGGTGGACCACAATAGATAGGATGACACCAGAAATCAACTCTATTCCCAAATATTCCATATAAATGTAAATGCTAACAACAAAAATAAATGTTTTTACCTTAGCCAGAAGTTCGAAGAAGTTCGTCATTGAGATTTCAATCCAATGCTTGAAACCTACAACTTGTCTTCAACAATAAATACATACAAGCATATAATATATTCATGAACTATTAGCACCTACACTAGAATAATCCATTTGAACATGTATGAAGAAAATATACCCATGAAAATATACATATATATAACATTTTCACATGAAATTGGATTAGAAAAGAGTATTTCTATTAATTCAAACAGAAGTACAAAGTGACAACCTCTGTTAGCAACTCGTCGGAACTAATAAACCAAGTTCCTCCACTTGGGTGTCCACCACTTCAATCCCCTATAGCAAGGAAAGCTCACAAATAAAATGGATAAAGGGATCTATCCATGAACATAAAGAGATCTATCAACAAGGATAAAGGGATGCAGACTCAAGCATATGGCAATGGGGCAAAATTTTTCTATAGTCTCCTTACTCTCAAATTTTCTGCCTTTCAATGCTTCACAATGGATCAATATATAGCCCTCCAATGGGAAATGGAGAGTTGAATCAGAGCATTTCTAGGAATACGGAAGGACAAGTATCAAGCTATTCGTTACGTGATGAGGAAAACTCCAAATATGTTTTGTTTTGAGCACAAAACCCGTTGTATGCAGGCTACAATGGTGAAATTTGTGTATACGCAAGATGCAAAGTTGTTCACACGTGTGTGTCACTATCTTCAAAAGTAAATTTTTTAATGTTATACTGAAGCATCAAGACTATATCGAGTAAGGGGGGTATAGTGAGTCTACATAGGGACAACGGAATGCCAATAAGGCATGATGCATAAGGTTTGGAGACACACGCTATTATAGATGTCCCCTAATGTGTGAGGTAAGATGGGTACACAATGGTTGAAATACATTATATCAATCCCACAAGTGGAGTAGTGAAGACCCAGCTGGAAGAATTATCCACTTGTCAGCATAATACAATAATGAATCTGTATACATGACTGGAGATTTGGAATATATATAGAAATATTGGATACATATAAGTACAATGGCCATGAATATGCATCATGGACATATGTCATAAGTGGTCATAACCACATACAATAAATAGTGGAGTCTTTTCTTCATACTAAATGAAGACATCTGGTACATAATAAAGTACACTACTCTGGTATGAGAACTAAAATTGCATAGGTACTATCATGATCAAGGTAGTAGCATGTATGGAATTCCACCATAATATGATCTATTCTATGAAAAACACTTATGGTACGTGTCCCACCACATGAACAAAGGTGTTGAGGTCAACATGATGAAACATTGTCTTATTAGCATTCATTGATGTATACCGTTAACATCCACGAGACAACCTACCTATGATTAAAATGGGTGTCAAGGTACCAAGTGTAATCAACAAGTGTGAATAGAGATGTCATTAGAGGAAATTTGAGGTCTAAAATGGGACTCCTAAGGAAAATGATAAAATAATAGTTAAAATAATAAAATAATAGTTATTAATTTTGGAGGAAGAATGAAAATAACTATTTTTTTGTTCATATTTTCAACATATCTCCCTATTTTTTAACTCAAATTCCAAGCGGGAGATCTCATTGTATCCGGAATTTAATTCCATGTCCAATGAGTACCCACAATGCATACTTTTAATGGACCCCGCTACCCCAAAAACAAGAAATTCCTGAAAAAACGTGATGATGACATCATCATCACATTTTTTCTGGAATTTCTTGTTTTTGGGGTAGCAACGTCCATCAAAAGTATGCAGTGTGGGTACTCGTTGGATGTGAAATTAAATTCCGCATCCAACGAGCTCTCCCTCCTAAAATTTGAGTAAAAACATAGGGAGATATGTCGAAAATACGAACAAAAAAAGCAGTTTTCTTTTATGACAAATATGTCAATTCAACCATTATGGTTCACTCATTTTATTGAAATTCTATTGGTTCTTGAATTCCAAATCACAAAATTTATTGTTGGCATGTTTTCTTATAATTCCCATTTTAGACCCCAAATTTCCTCTAATGTGAGGTCGAACCCTTGAAGAATCCATCGATCAGGGGACATTGATGTATTCCCAATATGTCGATGGCGACGAGAGAACCTGCTACTGATGACTGCAAGTCTCAAGGAACTCAAATGAATCTAGATCCTAATTCCAAAAAATATGATATGAATTCAACGCAATGGAATATGATGGAAGGAGTAAATTAGGGTATCCCTCATCAACCAACACAAGGTACACAGTAAGGTTGGATGATTTGGAAAAACTCAGAAGAACACGATGTACATGAACCAGTAACCATGTGTGTTTCTCGCACATACCAGATGCAAGTAGCATGAATGAGGTCATATGAATAGTATCCAATGATGAAATTTACTGACAAATGTGAGGAAACCACTAATAGGGTAAATGGAATCCAATACATGACACGAATCCCGATGTGTGAATATATTTCTTACTGTTGAACACAATGGAAACTACTAAGTCAGTGACCAATGATGAGATGTCATGTGTTGAGTTCAAGGTCACTTATTAATGATGAAAGTAGGCCCAGGTTTCTAGGTAGGACAATACCTATTTAATGTACTGGGAATGGCCGACATGCAGAGTCAAGATATCTAAGGAATGGTCGAATCAGGCTAAACTCCCTTCAAGAAATAGAATAAGGTAGATGGAGACACTTAGGCAACATAGGCTGGAATGTGCAAATGGGAAAAATCTATGACACAAGAGGCATCAACAGAGGATCCATAAGGACTGGAAGCTTAACCAGTCGATGGATAAATCTTTGAATAACGAGTGCAACTCCTAAGGTCATACCAGAAACCCGACCCATGATGATGGACTCATAAACTGTGCTATGTTCGAATTCAACACAAAAACTTCCAACATAAGATAATATCATTTCCCATCCATCCTTTGATGTTTTTTTTTTCTTTCTTTTTCTTTTTCATATTACAAATCTTGAAAAATAATAAAATATGTTTATAGTACAATGAAGAGGAAACAAGTGTCGTAAGAAAACAAACTAGTTCCAAGGAATGGAACATACCTATGCTCAATTCAAGGAAACATGTGAAGGATAAGGACACTTGGGGGAATGTTTCCTTTCAATTTATGGGTGATCAAGATGCAAAGAATAAATAATAGGATCGGCTTGGCTATAATTGAGACAAGCTCAGGAAATATGGCTTATAAAATTGAAGCAAAGAGATGAAATTAAGCTCAATAAAAAAAGCAGACACATGTAATGCATTTACAACTTGATATCAAATGAGATTCCATAAAGGAGATATCCAGCATAATATATTAGAAATAACTTTAGGTTCCCATTCGAAGTCATGGTGGGACTACAAAGAACTCCCATACCTAAGGAGGAAGCTCATCATGGGCACCAAATGGAAAAATTAGTTCTAACTAGTGTACCCATGATTGGGAAATATCTACCGCTTACATAGTGACACTTCTAGAAGTAGATGGAAGTTTTTTTGTCATTAAGAAGCAGGTTTGTACCTATGGTTAATGTGACATGGTCATAGGTCAATGCAATGATGCAAGCAGAATGTAATCCTATCCTATATGTTAGTAAGGGTATATACCTACTGAAGGCATGAACATGCTTGGAAATATGAAGCTCCATTATAACCTGGAAATTGTTTCAAACATCCCTCACCCCATAGCATTAGTCCATAAAATTCCCAAAAGTATATTGAAAAATTATAACAATGCAAAAATTTTACTATGCAACACCAAAATATATACAATCGTGTACAAGGTACTAGCTTAAGCTGGAGGTTCAAGCATAATACTTTGAAAGTAGGGAAGGAAAATAAAGCATCACCTCAACCTCTAAAGGGTCAAATCTAACTCCCTCTTTAAAACAGTAAATCCCAATAGGTGTTTTCCTCTCTCAAACACAAGCTGAAATTGCAATGGATAATCCACTCTCTTGTGAGAGTGAGTGACAAGATCTTAATTCTTGACTATAATGACAGGTGGCATTTGGGTATTCACTGAAATAGTAGGATAGATATTTACTATGTTTCCTTCTGCATATATACCATGTGTTCCTAATGGGACCACGGGGTGACCAACTTTCTTTCTCAAGTTCATCCAAAATTCATCTTTCTTAATATGTTCGAGCTCTGGGAGAAAGTAAGACCGATGATGCATATTCTCCCAATATTGTTCCAAACCAGTCATGACCTTGATAATAGCTTCATTTGAAGGAAAATTGTTGTCAAGTAAATCATGTTAGAACGCTGAATTGACCGCCCAAGGAGGAGGTACAAGGAGATATTCCTCTTTCATTCGCAAAGAAGAAGGATCGAGGTATATAGTGATATCAAGTAGGGATTAATAAGAAATTTTTGTTTTAGATAATGGCATATCCATGCTAGTGGGTGAATGAACTTTAACTAAATCAACCAAAGAAGGAATATTCCATAGGTCTCTCAAATATTATGTACAAAATGAGACCAAGATTAAAGGTGATGAAACACCACCAGGAGTGGAATCTATAGCTATGATTGGTATCAAAAAGTTAAAGGTTCTCGTCAATGAAGAATAATTCTGACACCAACGTTCTCAGTTGATGGATGAGAATTATTTTCAGTGTAGTCATGGATTTGGACAACATGGGAGGTGCAAATCCCTTCCAACAAGCAAAATACATCACCGACATTGCAATACCTACGCTAGCATAATCCATTTAAACATGTATGAAGAAAATATACCCATGGAAATATATATAACATTTGTACATGAAGTTGGATGAGAAAAGGGAATTTATATTAATTCAAACAAAAGTACAAAGTGACATCCTCTCTCGGTAACTTGTTGGAACCGATAAACCAATTTCCTCCACTTGGGCCTCCACCAGTTTAATCCTCCATAGTAAGGAAAGATCACAAAAACAATGGAGAGTTTGGGAGGTGAACATAAAGAGTTCTATCAACAAGGATAAAGGGATGCAAACTCAAGCATGTGGAAATGGGGAAAATTTTCACTATAGTCTCCTTACTCTCAAATTTTCTCCCTTTCAATGATTCACAATGGCTCAATATATAGTCCTCCTATGGAAAATGAAGGGTCGAATAAGAGTGTTTCCAAGCATATGGAAGGGCAATGATCAAGTTGTTCATTACTTGATGATGAAAAATCCATTTTTTTTTGTTTTGAGAGAAAAAGTTGATGTAGGAGGGTTGTAATTGTGTAAGCATCATATACGCAAGCTGCAAAGCTATTCACCTGCATGTGTCTTCAAAAGTATCATTTTTAGGGTTATACTAAAGCATGAAGACTTTACTGAGTAAGGGGGGTATAGTGAGTCTGCATAGGGACAATGGAAGGCAATCAATTCATGATTCATAATATGTGGCAAATCACACTATAACATATCCCATTTATATGAAGTGGCAAGACCTAGAATAAGGAAAATGGAATTCATTTTGGTTATGGGTACAAATGTTTCATTATATTCAATCCTTTCAACTTCATAAAATCATTTGGAAACTAATTGGGCCTATGTTTTCAATAGTTACATATAATGCATACTTATTTCTATAGACCCATTTACATCTAAGAAATTTTCTTCCTTTTGAAAGAGGTACAATATTCCCAATATCATTTTCCATTAAGGAATGATATTCTTCATTCATTGATATGGATCGACCTAGATCGCTAGAAGATTCCATAAATGTATATAGATCATGAGTCTTTGAAACTCAATACAAAATAGAAGAGCCTCACTAAAAATGTGAACATGTATAAAAATTTTATGAAGAATCATTGACAATATCACCAACTACTTCTCATCGTGTATGGACCCACCTATGAACTTTTGGTGTTGTTGCATGTTCATGTTCAATGGACCCAAATAGATGAAAGTGAGAAAAAATAAGTGGATTTTCATCCTCGCTATAATTATTTGAAGAATAAACTACAATACAATTACAATAATAAAGGTTAGGAATATAATATATCACAATTGTTGAAGATAAATCATATACCGAGGATGGCACAAACATCAAATTGAGCTCATATGTTGAGATACCTCTATCAAATTTAAAATCTCTACCAATAATAATTTGATTGGAATAAGGTTGAAGAAGTCTATAACCATTTACATCTTCAACATATCCACAAAAAATCACTTCTCAATCTTATGTTGTAGTTATTTCTTTTTCTCATAAGGAATGTGATCCCATGCTTCACTACCAAACACACCAAAGTGGCTTACTTTTGGTTTAATTTTACCCCATGTTTCTTCTTGTATTATATTTTTTAAATCCATTGTGGGAGTGTGATTAACTATGTAAATACAATTAATGCATTCAACCAAAAAATGAGGACACAATCCCTTATATTGGAACCTCAGGGTATTTTTAAGGAGACAAATAATATACCTAAATATAGTATTCTAGGTAATTATTTTGGATTGAAAAAGAACATAATATAGAGATGTAGGAAAATATTCAATAAAAAGAATACAATGTACTATTAAAAGTTGTAAATTTTGGCAAATATTATCAATATAAGCATATTTTATGTGAAAATTAAGTGCATTTTTATAATGAAAATGGAAAATTGACGAATGTATTTTTTGGGAAAAAAGGCCAAAAAGTAGCCAATGAGTGAAACTTCACCCTTAAAAAATACCCTGTATTGGATCATACAATTTATCATTTCCTTTAATGTGCAATTATTTCTCTTAGCAACACTATTCTGCTATGGTGTATATAGAATAATATGTTGCATTCAAATTAAACCTATAGTGCATTAAGTTGTAAATTTATTGTTAACATATTCACCTCCATTATTTGTTCTTAACTTTTGAAGTTGATGTCTAGATTGTTTTTCTACAAGGACCCTATAAGCTAAAACATGTCAAACAATTAACTCTTAAGTTTTATGAAACAAAACTAGATGTGTCTAGAAAATTCATAAGTGTGAGTTAAGAAGTACTTGAAGTAGGAGAAATAAGTAGAAGGAAGTAGACCACATAAATCACTATGAACAAGTTGCAAGGAAGACCAAGCATGACAAGAAGCACATTTGTCAAAATTGTCCCAATGATGCTTGTTGAGAACAAAACTATGACAAACACCATATCTGTAAGAAATAATAGGAATATTAGACATCATATTATGATTACATAACTACTTCAATGAGAAATAGTTTAGATGGCCAAATCACTTATACCAAATTTTGCCCAAGTCAACGTTGTGAACAATAAAAATTGATGGAAAATATGATGACCCAAAGTTTTTAAATATGTTCAACCTAGTAATATCATTAACACTTTCAAGTGCTAAGACATGCTTAGGATATTTTAAATTTTTGTCTACAACTTGATGAGGTGAATACTCTATTTTTTACCTTCACCTAAATGACTGATCTGATATATTGATATAATATTGTAGGAAAGACTTGGACCACATAATACATCATTGAAATGAATTCCATTTAGTTGAATTGTTCTATACTTTGTAGTAGTAAGATATCTATTATAACCAAAAAATATTTTTTTGGTATTACATTCATAAAGAGCATAAAATGTATTTATCCTTATCCATATGATAAGATGTTTTAGAAACAATAATACAATCACTAGAAGAAGAAGTAGGCATTACATTTGTTATCACTTAGTAACTTCGCTGGGTTGTAACAGAAAATCCCCTAAGTTAACCTTTTCAAACCTTCTTTAGGATGGATTCTGGTCTTTCCAACCAAGGAGGGCTCTTTCTTATATTTAGGATGATTTTCTAATATGTTTTAATATGACAGTGACTAGAGCTATAAAGAGGAAAAAATATGATATTTTTTTTAGCTGAGTTGAAGTGACAAAACCATTGGGCATATGGTCAAAAGATAACAATTAATGATGATCAAACTAGGGATAAATAAACTTTATTCAAAGGCCAAGATAGTTAATGTGATCTGATAGGAAAAATTACGTTGTGGTATGGGAAGTAGAAGGAGAATAACAGTCCACTAAACATAAACCACCATTAATAGATGAGTTTCATGTTCAGCTTTAGATGAAAACGTGGAGTATTTGAGTGCACCATTTTTAAAGAATCTATTTCTCAAATGAATTCCAAAACTATCACTTTCAACCAAATACTTGAAGAAATATAATTAATGATAAAAGGTACATAAACAACTTGTTATCCAACTTTTTGTACCATAAGTTGGGTTACCTGAGGAGCTGCCAGTTGACAGACTTGTTCAAAGTCTGATTCTAGTGTATCAGTTGATCCATCTGCTTGTCTAGCCAATATTGGCTAGTTACTTTTTTATTTGAATAATTTTGACCATGGCCCCGCGAGGTTTGTAATAAAATGTGCTAGTAGGATATTTTTGAGTGGTTTGGTCTCCTGAGATGTAGAATCTCAAATAGGGTATTCCAGGGAGTTTTTTGCCCCTAACAATTATGCTTTTCCTTCAACCGAGTATAATTGACGAGGTTTTCTCCCGCTTCCTCCAAAGTTGGAATGCCTGATGTTGAATTCTGGGCCTTGGGGGGTTATTAGAGCCCAACTGAGTGTTATAATCCTACTAGACATTATTTAGATAGATCATGGTCATGTCCTAAGTCATCTAGCCACATAAAAAAATTTCGAAAAAATCTTTTTCGAACAATGAAAAATTATTTTTTAATTTTTAATTACTTTTCCTAAGTTTTTTGGGTTAATTTTTCCATAAATTAAATGGAAAAAACTCGTTCATGATCCGGACTCAGAATTCAGTGATTGAAGGCTCTAACCTTAATCCAAAAATCATTCTTGATCAGCCATCCAGTCAGAACCAACTTTCAGATCAGTAATCGGACACATAATGGCTTTTTACTCAAAAAAGTCAGTTTTGAGTAAAAAATGATTTTTAGTAAAAAAATGATTTTTATTAAAAAAAATGATTATTTTGGAGAAAACTAAAACTCTCCAAATTAATCCAAATTTAGTAAAATAAAAGACTAAATGACATCTCATGGAACACTTATGATGATTGGAGTTATCATAACTCAGCTTCAGTCATCATTAAGAGAGCAATTAATTTATTATCAGTTATCAGACATGTCATCTCCAACTAAAGATGAGATGGAGAGCTCTCATTGGTCCAATGATTTGATCAAGGTGAAAACTAAAGCTTGCACCATCAGTGGGCTTCCCAAACCTAACAGAGGCTCCATCCAGACCTAAGGATGAGCTTACCTACATCACATGTGCGGCCTCATCCTTAGCTTGTTTTCAGTGCATAGGTTTGGAGTGGAGGCACCTTTTCTGGGTGGATGCCTCCCCTCACTCCCGGTTCTCAAGTTTAGGTCTAAGCTCTTTGTTAGGTGGCTAAGCTGGTTAGGGTTGGTTTTAGGGTTTTATGGTTTTAACACTCTCTCATTTGTTAAAATAGAGGCTCTTTTAGCTCTATTGCATGGAGATTTTGGGTATGAACACTCTGCCAAAATTATTGTAATATTTGTTTAAAGATTGGAATAAAGTTGTGACTTTGGAGGTCTATGTATGAGCTATTGGAATTGTGGATTCACACCATCTTTTGGTGATATCTCTCTTACCCTTCTCTTTTTCAATTATTAAATCATTATTCATTATATACTCTTGAAGGGCTAACAATCTAGTTTATGAGTATTTTGTTCGGATTTAATTTTGTTTTCAAGGGTTTTGCAGAGATCATCAAAGGTGAAGGACAAGCTTAAATATCAAGCTCTTCCTCATGAACCGGTGGTTATTTTCATCTAATTCCTTTGTTTTTCAAGTTCTCCTAAGCACTCCTCAATCCAAGAAAGAAATACAATAGTCATGGTTTCTCCTTCCTTCCATCAACAAAGATTAAACAATACACCTGGTTACCGAACTTCCTTCCTCTTGTTCTCTCTTTTCTCTTTGACCTCCGTTCATTTCCTTGCTTGCTAGCCCCTTTTCCTTTTGCTTTGTTTGTCTTTTTTCACTCTTCTTCTTTGCTGCCCATTTTTTGCCTTAGTTCACCACTCCTTTTCTTCCTTTTGGACAGCCCTAGTGTACCCTAGTTTATGCCCCCTTTTTTCCTCTTTTTTGCCCTAATTTTTGGACCCTCTTGAACCTTGTTTTTGGCATTTTTTGCCACTTTTTATTTTCTGTCCCGTTTTGCATTTTTTATGACAGCCACCTTCCTTCTTCATCGCTGCCCCATTTTCATCATTTTTCATACTCCTTTGGCCTCATAGTTGGTTGCCCTTTTCTTCCTTGTTCTTGTCTTTGACCTTCTTTTTGTTTTCCTTCCTTCTTCCTATCATTTCCTTCTTATTTTCAGCCTTCCTTTATCTTGTTCTTTTGTTTTCATTCAAGCTTTTTCTTTTCCCTTTTCACAAAGTTCGAGAAAAATTTCAAGAAAAGTTTCAAGTAAAGAAAAAGCACTCTCCTTTTTACAAGTTTTAATAATTGTAGAGTTACTTTGTTTTCATTGGAAAAGTCCTTTCAAGGATTAAAATCCTTAAGGCGTATTGCAATAAAGTTTAATAAAGATCTTGTGCTTGAGTGGGGTTTTTAAGTCTCCACTCTCATCCTCCCCCATTTGGGGAGGATTGTGTTGTGTTTACTTGTTCATGCTTAAATTAGATTTGATTATTAATATTGGAATACTAATTGTCAATTCATCACTTCTTAATTAAGTTGATTACTCAGTTCTTTTAATTGTTTATCTTTCATAAGTAATTCAACCGTTTAAAGTAGAAATCTCTTGAATCTCACTTTGTAGATCAAGAGTGCTCTCTATTGGAGAGTCATCTTTTCATTGTTTAATAAGTTAATCAATTAATCTTGAAAGTCTCTTGAACTTGCCGTAATCCAAGTCAAGAGCACTCTCTATCGGAGAGCATTCCCACTGCATATCCTTGCATCAAGCATATAGATTAGCTAAGTCTCTTGAACCACTGTCATAAGATGAGGCCAAGAGCGCTCTCTGTTGGAAAGTTTTAATTAATTAACTTAATAAAACTCACAACTCACATCCCTTTAATTAATTAACCCCCTTCCCTCTTTGCCGAAGTATGCTCTGACCGATCTTCAATCGAAATACCCAGAAATGGCATTGGATCTCTAAACCCCACAAGAGGAACTTAACTAAAAATTTTCCCCATAACCAATGCACCAACGTTGTTCGATAAATACCGAGGCATGTGGGCAAATTCCAAGTGTGGGCGCTAGAATACCTAATCTGGGCACTGGTAGTTAAGTTATTGAACACTTACCTTTGACCCCAGATAGGTCCGTCATGTCTTTGAATAGAGCCACTAAAGGTATTACCAGTTAGGACATCCAGCCACCATAAGTGAATATCACAAACAAAAAACTCTTAAAATCTACCAAGAGCACTTGCAAAACCTAATACTCACTAGCTTAAATTCCTAGACTTTATTTCACGCGCTTATTTGACTCCATAAGGCACTGGTCCTTTGTTATATTTGATTAATTTTCTATCTTGATCAACTGTCTATGGTCTATTTCAATTGATTATATTTGAATGCTTAAGTTATAAGTCTAGAATATTTGCTTATATGTGTGATCTCTTGTTAGCAACGTGGATTGCTTTAATTAATCATCATCCCCTTAATATTAATCATTTCAAATCACAATAACTCCTAAACAACACTCATCCGCATCCAAAACATCCAAAACTTAACTTAAACATTGAGCCATAGAAAACTCTTTGTTAGGGACTACCCCCTTGGATTCATTAGGAGTTAGCCTAAACGGAGGAGCTAGGAGTAGGTGACAGTACCTAGCTCTGTGCTTGCCCCCAAGATCACACCTCTCCCACTTTCTCAAGTGAGGAGACAGCTTTCGGAATATTTTTGCTGCTGGTGTGAAATCGGCAGACAACACAACTAACAAAGAATGATCACAATACCAGATCCACATAGACACATGAATCCTTGAAAAACTCTATTTGTATTCAGTATGAAAATTTGTATTAAACTTCAAAGTACAATCCAATAGCCTTTTTTCAAATCCACTCGAACAAACCCCTAAATCATTATTTTCCCTAACATATATAGAGAATGTTACATAAGTTTTAGGAGTCGAAGTCCTTAAAATTTTCCAAAATAAGAAACATTTGCAAAATATCTGAGCAAAACAATCTAGTTCCTATAAATTAGTGTTTCTATCCTAGAGAAGCCAATACACTTTTTACAAAAAATTATTCTTGTAATTTATCAATATCTTAGTGCTCTTCATATCTTCTGGATTGAATGTATAGGTGGCATCTCCAATTATAGTCTAAAATATTCTAGAAATTAAAAACCTACAGATTTCGCAATGAATGGTAACATTGCAAAAAGGTTTCTTAAATGATTTTGCAATGAGCAAGATTTAGCTACGAAAGACATTTTTGAGACCTTAATACTTCAAAACCAATTGTCAAAGTGGTGTTCTTGATCATACAAATGTTCATGGAGCTCTTGATAGATTTATATCTTTTCACTTTCACAACATTCATCTTCTTTTTATCCTTGCACAACAAAAACCTATCAAATTCATAGCAACTCTGCAACATCATTTATTTTATCCATAAATTAATGAAATCAGAATTATATGCATGCCTTGAAGTTAAGTTATATTTGTAACAAATCCATACTAGATGAAATATTCTAAAATACACTTCCTATAGATTTTTGCGGTGAATTAGAAACGTTGTGAAATATGTTCCAGAGAGAATTTGCAATGAACTAGTGACGTTGTGAAATGTTTGTCTTCAACCTTTCTTTGTTTTCTTTGATGAGTTAACCCAAAAATTGACCATATTAAACATTCTTCAATTATATGTTGAAAACTATTACTATTATTTATCATCACATATTTCCAAAAACCCTAACTACATCTCGAAACAAAAGTTTGGATTTCTAGGTCATGCATATAGATTTTCCAAAACTTCTTTGAAACAAACATAGTTCAACACTACTTCATAACTTCACGTCTTCAAAACCTACTTTATACAGGAACATTTTAAAACTACATCCCTTAGGAAAAATTTGAGATAGTTTGGAATTATTTTATCTTAAATTCCTTGAAGTTGTTGCCTCAGCTGGGATCTTCAACTTCCTTTTTGATATGTTTCTTTTCACCCTCTCCAATTCTTCCTTCAAGGATATATTCTTTGCTTGCAAGGCTGTGCTCTGTATTTTCATAGTGAAGAGTTGTCTTCTAGTGCTTAACCATCTCCTAACAGTTTCCTTGGCATTCTTAATCTTACCCTCAATATCATTCATCTCACTTGCGAGCTTAGCTGCATGTTCTTGATAATTTTATTTCTCCTTTTTATTTTCTTCCTTAAGTTGAACTATCATCAATTATGCCTTCTTGTTGGCAGGGGTTTTGGGGTAAGTGAGTTGTGCAACACCGCAGAGGCTGCGCAAGCTCACACGACACCATGCAATCCAAAGATAGCACGATGGGAGAAAAACAAACCGCTTTTGAATATTTTATGCATCTTTTTGTATCAGTTGACCACATTTTGTGGATATAGCTCATTAGTGGTTGAATCAGTTAGGAGTTAGTTAGAAGTGGACCTTGAATGTAAAGGCACAATCCTATATATAGATTAGAATTGCAAGTGTAAAATAACATAATATGAGATGAGACTAAAGTGAGATATTGAATCTTTTGTGATATGTATGTGACTCCGTGGATTGATCTTTCTCTTGTCGTGGAGAAAGATAGTTGTTGTTTTGGATCTATTGCGATAGAAGTAATATGATATGAAGGATATTAAGCCGAATCACTATTGTCCTTGTTTCCCTTTCATATGTTGCGATGTATTTTCCTGTCTTTATATACTGCGATGGTTCTATTTTATGAATGAAGAATGTAATACTATTGCGCTGAATAGATGAATGATGCAATCTATTAGATCTATGATTGTAATGATAGATCTATAATGAATGCTGCAATATCTTATAAATGGCTCTATTTGATCAAATGGTTTTGTTGATAAGTTTCCGATGCCCTGATCCTCCTCCTTACTGCCAAAAAATTGGTTCCGAAAGCTCTCCCTCAAACATCTCGGGTGAGACTTCATACGCCCTGCAGGTGTTACTGAGCAAGGTAAAATCTGTCTGGGTCGGTGCTTAGGGAGATCGCGCTGGTTGGGTGTCGACAAAGAAAGAACCCCTGTTGATGAGGCTTTATTGGTGGGTTTTGGCCAAGAAATGGTTCCATTGTTGGGACCTCATTGTGACTGAAGAGGAGTATACGGTTGTGGCATCCGAAGAAACTGGAGATCCAAGATTGGTTCGACCTAAGACTGCAAGAGTTCGCTGAAGCCGAGAATTAGAATTCGAAGTTGACAACAGATGCATGGTTGGCAAGAAAAATTCACAACGATCCTCATGAATGGTTTTTCTATGAGTTTCTCATCATACTCTATGAGTGGCTGGCGCGATTTACCTATAAGAAGCGTAATTTCTAGGGAGGAGAGCCAATGTCCTGGACCCCCGATCTAATTCAAGAACTCTAAGAAACTGACAATAAGGCATCATGGGCTATCGATGTTTGGTTGGACAGTATTCTGGAAGGATACATTGCTTATTTTGCGGTTGATACCAACAAGTCTTATAGTGAAGTAGAACAGGAATTCGTCAATGGGCCACGAGGTAGGTTCTTGTTGTATCTGCAATTGTCAATCAATATGCTTGTTTGTGAAAAGGGCATACTAAAGATGCACCTTGAGTAGTAAAACTATGGTGTGCAGAGGCTGTGAACACCATGATAGAAGGGGGGCAATGAATGGAAAGATAAGGGATAGATGGGTGTAAGTTTCGATGAGACTGTGAGGGAAGCTGGGGAAGAGAGTGGTTGTATAAGGGGAGGAGCAAGGTTCTGAGTAGAGAAGAGGTAGAGGATAGGGGAAGGTCCTGCTGCAATCAGAATGCAAAACGGCGAAGGACAACCACATGGGATGAAGAGGACCTATAGTGATGAAGAGGATGAGCAGACCCAGGCTACACCCAAGGTAGCAGCAAGGTCAAACCCTGGTAGCAACGTTTCCACACCTCCACGCACTAATCCACCATCAGGAAAATATACACAATATACATTGACATGTCCAACATGCCAAGTGGCATCTAGTAGTAAAGCAACATTTGCAGGAAGGAGGTCTAGGATGGCAGGAGACGATATGAAGCTACCTATGTTCCATGGAAATGGCACTGATGACCCGAAACAGTATTGGTTCTTATGTGAGGTAGTCTAAACTACTAGATAGACTACCGACGAGGATGTAAAGAAAGGCCAAATAGCAACCACCCTTCAGGGTCATGTGCTTGATTGGTACATGAGATTCATATAGGTCCCATAGGGGACCGCGGTGAATACTTTGGATGAGATTCGGAAGGGACTGCTTGAGGAATTCAAGAAACCAAAATCTGAAGCACAGTACATTACAGAGCTGAAGGAAATCAAACAATTCCATAATGAGACGGTTTGGGACTTTAATCAGAGCTTTAAGATGCTAATGGAACGTGTCAGATTTGATATGAGTGACGTTCAACATAAATAATGGTTCATTAAGACACCGGTCCCTCATATCTGACACCCATTAATGTAGCAAAAGAGCGTGACATAGAGCGAGGCTCTAGAAATTGCGATGAAGCTAGAAGCTTCACCTATCAGAGAAACTGCTGTTGGCATGAACCAAATCCAGGTGGAGCTAGTGAAATTGACAATTCAAATGTAGGATATCAAGAAGGAAAAAGATGAACATGATGATTTGTGGTGCACTCAGTGTCATGTGGATGGACACAAGAAAGATACATGTCATTCTTTTCAGAATTATCTACTCTTAGGAGCACCAAACCTGTTGAGTTACGGTAGTATGCCATGGTGTCGCATATGTCAACTGTATGGGCACCGACATAAGATTGTACCTACATGCATAAAATGGTTATGAAGCCAGCTAGCTTATATTGCACCTTCTGTCTCTTATTTGGGCACGAGTATAAGGACTGTCGAGCTTATGATCTACTTCAAGAGTGGACATACGATGCGTATTTAGTGAAAGGTGAAGATCCTCACATGATGCAGTAGCCACAACTGTAGGAGATACAACCAACACCTCAAGTCCAGTATATGCTTCCATCGCAGATGCATTTTATTATGTCGCAACCACAGACACATGCTACACCACAGCTGTAGTTTGTGCCGAGACCGCAGTACATCTAAACCCCAATGGCTCTGCCACAACCGAAGTATGTCCTAGAAGCACACTACATTCAGCAGTAGATGAATCCCCCATAGTAACAAATGGCACAAACCCTGTCTCAGAAGCAAGCATCTCAACCACAATATTAGCAGCAAGGAGGATACCGCTGCGAATTTGGATTCAGGGGAAGAGGAGGTTTCGACCGTGGAGGAGGACGAGGTTGTGCATCAATCTAGTGTTACAACTGTGGGACATTTGGCCACTATCCGAGGGATTTTACCCATTTTTGATGTGTATACTATGTGGTGAATGATCATACTGTTGAAAATTGTCCTCAGTTAATTGCGAGATGGAAGGTTAGTAATGTTCCTTTATTACAGAATTAAAATCAGTTCTAGACCCAAAACCAAATATAGAACCATCTACAAATACAGAATTAAGGTCAGCCCCATTTTCCAATACAAAATCATAATATCAATCAACCTATGAATCCACCAATGAACCAGAATCCACCTTTGAATCAGCCTCCGCCGCAGAACCAGAATCAAGGGTTGATAGTTGCGACCATTTTAGCAGAACCATGGACAAAGGATGTTGATGTTGGGATTGTTACTCAAGGAGGTGTGAAAAATGGCGAATATGGACCGTGACCACAAGTGTGACTGGCTGGCAAGAATAAATCATAGTTTGATATCACAACCGAGAGAGAGACACTTTTTAAAGCTCGAGAGGCACTTGGAAGAAATCCTGGTAAGACACCTATTTTTGGCATGCCTTCTGATTCTGATTCTTCGCTAGAAGCTAGACCATCGTGACAGTATGGTACCTTACAATATTTCTTTGATATTTTTTTATCCCTGGAAAAATAGCTCGATGCTCTGGTTGATATCAAGAAGTTGCTACACCGTCTGGATAGAGAGTTGCAGGACCGTAGTAAATTCTTTACACAAGAAAATGATGGGAAAGGAAATGCGGATGAACATCCATATTGGGGACTACGAATTTGATTCAGTTATTGTTAGGATATTTAGACACTTAGGAGTTAGTTAATATCAACTTGTGTAATATATTCGTTAGGTAAAAGTGGGTTTCTTTAGTATGCATTAGTATGCCTTTGTAAATATTCTAATCCGACGGTCACAATATGTTCTAGACATAGAGTGATCTGACGGTTCAACTTCTTTTAGATCATACCTACCATTGATCCATGGCTTAAAGCCTAATTGGTCTATGATCTTTATTTAAAGAGCATAGAGGGTCCTTGGCTAGTTGATCGATTATGAGAAGCTCATGCAACTTTCTTTCTTTTGCATAATAAATTGCTCCAAGTAGCTATTTAGCTGGGGCTGTGGACTATTTCCCTCTCAAGGGTTTTAACCACGTAATAAACATCAGTGTGTGTATCTGTGATCTATTTTTGTGAAGTGATTTCTCAAGGTGTCAGTCTTTTGAAAGTACCCTGTGTACTCGAACATGGAATCAGAGCGTTTATGAAGATCCACTTTTGGTTTTGATCAAGATCTAGAACTGGTGTTGCCGAAACTTTGAAATGGTTTCTGGTTCTATATTTTCTATGCATTTGTGGCCTACGGGAGCTATCCCATTGTGTCCAGAGTGTCATTTCCATTGGGAAATAGTTTTCATTTCATCGAAAACTGTTTCCATTTGTTCCAGAAACACCCATTTCGGCAAATCTGAAGGTATACTGTTATAGTGATAGATTTGTTTTTTTTTTTTTAAATCTCTCATATTTTATCAGTTTTATTATTAGATCTTTACTGTTATAGTCTTGGACTGTTTCCTTCCCTGGCTGCGAATGCTCTTTTTCGTGCACCTTGCGCAATCGCGGCAAATAAAAAATAGTAAGGGAAAGTTTTTTTCTTGTCTTCTCGGATACATATGCTCTTTGTTGTGCACCTTGTGTGATCACGACAAATCAAAAACAACAAGAAAAATTGAAAACATAGACTTTTCGGGTAAGCTAACCAAGATCTCACTCCATTGTGTGGAAAAAAAAAATTGTTTTTGTTTTTGGTTTTTTTTTTGTGATTTGTAGGAAAAAAAGGCAAGCACGGAGAACGAGAGAGAAGAGACAAAAAAATCCCCCTTCCTCTTTCCATTCTTTTACGTACCTCTGAAACTTAGCTCACTTGGTCCAAAGTTGCTTTATTTCTTAATAGTTCTTGAGTTCAAGTCTTATTAAGCTACTTTTTAGTGCATGCAATTTATATTTTCAAGTTACTTTATTGTAAAAGTGCATCTCACATTAATAAAATAAAATAAAAAGTGAGTCACTTAAGTCTTTTAATTTATTGCCACACTATTTAAAAGTAACATTATTGTAAAAGTGAACATCACTTATTCTACAAAAGTGATTCACTTCAAAGCAAATTTATTATAAAGTGATTGTCAAAGGTGATCTTGGGAAGAGGAGGGTTCTTTTTTTAGTTGGTCAAGTTAATATTTGCGATGTCACTATTGGGGACATCTTCAACATTGTTTTGATCAAGCATAACTGCATCATCCAAAATCAGTTTTCAGTGCCATTTTTTTTAAAACCGCATACTTTTTTGAGCTCTTTTCATCCATACTGTTAGTTTCTGTTCTTTCATCCATTATTTTATAGTATGGCCACCCCTCGTGATATTATACTTATAATTTCTAACTATTTCTCATGGAAATCTCGTATGGAGGATGTTCTGCAAAGTAGGAGACTTTTCAAATAACCTAAGGGAAAGAAAAAGAACCCACTGATGATGATAAGAAAATTAAATACGCAAATATATGTGATGAAGTTCGTGGATTGATTGGGATGTCAATATCCACATATCTAGAATTAATGAACATGATATAGCTTGGGAAAAGTTGGAATCTGTGTTTGGTAAACACAATGAAATTCGGGGTCATCAACTTGAGAATGAGTTGATTTCCTTGAATCCAAATGATTTTTCATGCATTCAAGACTATTTATCTAAGTATACAACTCTTAGGATCCTAAGTGCAGAATGTAAGATTAAGAAAAAAAACAAACAATGTATTTACCATATTCTTTCCAAACTTGGACCTGCATATTTTGGTTTTGTATCTACATTCTACTCCATGAAAGAATCCTTGACTGCAGCTAGCTATCAAGAGCCTAGTCTTGAATCCTTTTGTGATTCCTTAATTAGAGAGCAAGACAAGCTCATTCATCTTGGGATAATTAACAATGCAGATACATCTGGGAAAGCCTTATTGTCCCAACAGAAATAAAAGTCCAAGTCTCCCAAGAAACATAATTTTTTCAATAATAAGACAAACAACAAGGGTCCCAAACCCTCTTAGTTAGGTCCTTCTTTAAAAAATGACAAAGGATCCGAGCCAAAAGGAAAGAAGACTAAGTGTCATTGCATTTTTTGTGGGAAAGATAATCATGATGAATCTAAGTGTTTCAAGAAGATGGTAGCCTTAGAAGCAGTAATGAAGAAGCACCACATCAGCCTAGATTCATCTTCAAAATCTAACTCTCATGGACATGCACTTTGTGCTTCTGGTTACTCTTATATTGCATCTTCTTCTTCTACTTCAAATGAATGGCTCATTCATTCTGGAGCATCTTATCAGATGGCTAAGGATCAAGCCATCTTTTCTACTATGCATGAATGTAACACCAAACAAATATTTGTTGGTGATGATAGATCTCTAAGTGTTGTAGGATCTGGAATAGTTCCAATATAAAATGGTCATTTCAGTGATGTACTATGTGTTCCAAAAATTTCGTGCAATTTGTTATCAGTCTATTAAATTACTCATTCGAGTGAAGGTAAAATTGTGACGTTTACACCTCACTAAGTTGTAATCAAGGATTTTAAAAATCCTCAAAATTTCCTTGCTACTGGAACTGTTGATGATATTACCAGGTTGCACAAATTTAACAAATTTGGGTCATCTCTTTTTCCTTCAGTTTTTGTTACTCATAGTGATAACTTGAGCAAACTTTGGCATGAGCAATTTGGTCACTTAAATTATCGCTCATTGCAACAACTATGTAAAGACAATATGGTGACTGGTCTTCTAATGGTATCTTACAAGAATGGTGTTTGTTCCAGTTGTGTACTCGAAAAACATCATCGGGACAGTTTTGACAAACGTGCCTCTTGGCATGCCTAAGTTCCCTTGGAGCTTGTGCATAGTGACTTGTGTGGTCCTCTTCCATCTACTTCCTTTTCTGGTTTCAAATATTTCTTAAATTTCATTGATGACTACTCTAGACACACTTGGGTTTACTTCCTAAAACTTAAGAGCGAAGTATTTAACATGTTCTTGGCCTACAAGGCCCTTATTGAAAAACAATCTAGTCATCAAATTATTAAGTTAAGATCTGACAATGGAGGAGAATATGTTAACAACAAGTTCACTAATTTTTGCACTGAACAAGGAATCCAACAACGGCACACTATTCCATATACACCACAACAAAATGGTGTAGCTGAATGAAAGAACTGCACTTTAAAAGAAATGGCTAATTGTATGATCCAATCTAAGGGACTAAGTCTTGAATATTGGGATGAGGCCATAAATTGTGCAAATTACATAGTTAATTGCACACCCACTAAATTTTTACAAGGTATAACACCAGAAGAAGCATGGATTAAAATTAAACCAGATGTAAGTCACTTTCGTGTGTTTGGTTGTGAAGCATGGGCTCACATTCCGGATGAAAAACGAAAAGCATTGCAGCCCAAAAGTGAAAAGTGCATATTTGTTGGATATTCAGAAGATGTAAAAGGTTATAGAATTCTCCAGCCACATTATCATGATATAATCATTAGAAGAGATGTTAAATTTGATGAAAATACCTTGGCCTATGAGCCTAACTTGGTGGGTGTGCCATCTTTGGCGTGCGAGTCTGATTCGGCAATTGTGCCTTCTTCTTCTTCTTCCAACTTCCTTGACAGGTTTCCAACTCTAGTTTCTAATGATGACAGTAAGGATGAAAATACACCTCTGCCTCCTCATGTTCCTCCAATTGCACTAGCACCAATGCTTCCTCGATGGGTCCATTCAACATGTGAAGCAACTGGTGATCTTGCCGATGATCCTAGAGATCAACGTTGAACACGTTCTCAGTTTCAGCAAGCCTCTTCTCTTTTGGATCAAGTTTTCGAGAATCATGATACAAAAACTTTTGCAGAAGCTTCAGGAAATACATATTGGGATGCATCTATGGATGAAGAATATCGTTCCTTAATGGCAAACAATACTTGGGATCTTGTTCCTCTTCTAAAAGGAAGAAAACTTGTCAGATGTAAATGGGTCTACCGAACTAAGTATGCATCAGATGGAAGTGTTGAAAGACTTAAGGCAAGGCTAGTTGCCAAAGGTTTTTCCCAAGTTAAAGGGATTGAATACAATGAAACCTTTAATTCCATCCGCCTTGTTCTTTCCCTTGCAGCCTTACATAACTAGGAATTCCATCAAATGGATATCAAGTTTTCCTTTTTACATGGTGATTTACAGGAGGAAATTTACATGGAACAACCTCCTGGATATGTTCATGATAAATCTAGCCTTGTCTCTCTCCTTAAGAAATCCTTATATGGCCTTAAGAAAGCTCCTAGAGCTTGGTATGCCAAAATGGATAGCTTTCTCCTTGACACTAGTTTTTCTAGATGCCATTCTAACCCCAATGTCTATACCAAGAAAGTAGGAAACCATCTCATCACACTTGTTCTTTATGTTGATGATCTTATCCTTACTGGTAGTGACCCTAAACTTATAACCCATGTGAAATCTAGTCTTAAGCAAAATTTTGAAATTTCAAACTTAGGACATTTGCATTATTTTCTTGTTCTCCAAGTCTTGTAAACCAAAGAAGGAATATTTCTTTCCCAGTCTAAGTATGCTTGTGGCCTCCTTCGTCACTTCCACATGGAAGATTGTAAACCAGCCCCTTCTCCCCTCCAGTCTGGAGTCAAAATTTTTGCCACTTGAACTTCCCCTGAATTAGATGCCACCTTGTATCGTCAGCTTGTTGGTATTCTTTTATACTTGAATCATTCCCATCCTGACCTTTCCTTTGTTGTTAGTCGTGTTGCTCGTTATATGCAAACTCCTCATGAAAGTCACTGGAAAGCAGCAAAAAGAATACTTCAATATATTTGAGGTACAATTCAATTTGGGATTCATTACAGTACAGGGAGGAAACCTTTGTCGGTTGGTTTCACTGATTCATATTGGGCCGATGATCCTGATGATCGAAAGTCTACTGCAAGAAATGTTTTCAGTCTAGGATCTGGACCTGTCACTTGGGCTTGCAAGAAACAACAAGCTCTTGCTATTTCTTTAGCAGAAGTAGAATATTGAGCCATGATTAATACCAGTCAGGAAGCTTTATGGCTTCAACAGATCCTTTCAGAGTTTGGATTCGAGCAGCAACAGCCTACTCCACTTTGGTGTGACAATCAAAGTGCCATCAAGCTTGCAAAATAGCCAGTTCTACATCAGCGCAACAAACACATTGAGCTACACATGCACTTCATCAGAAATTTTGTTCATGATAGTGTTATTGAAGTGCTCTATTTGTAATGTCCCCGACCCTTCGACCGGTGAAGAGGATGCTGCCAAACCACTATCTATCCGCGAAACTAGCCCCATGAATATGTGGATACATAAAACTAAAATAAAATGCTTGGAAATAAAAACATGCAGAGATGCATAATTGTTTAATATACAGCAGAAGCAATCCATACATTCAAACATTCGACATGTTCATTGTAATCCATTAAACAGTAAATATAAATGTAGAGATGAAATAGACAAGAATACTTATCTTGTGAAGAATTCGTCCCGTAACTAGCTACGTCGCTGCAACATTCCACCCAACCGTAGGCCATTGTGCTCCTTAGTCTCTCAGCAACACTGCCACCCCTAAGCTAGGCATGATTCCCCAAGGAATAAGGAACAAGTAGGCTTACACATAGCCAAGGATACACAAATCAGCCAATCCAACATAGTTGGGTTTATCAGGCCATCAAGGAGCTAGGAAAAGCTAAATTCTAAGCTGGTGATCTCATTGAAGAGATAATGGCATTTACACCAGAACTAGCCTGACTTCTAGGACACCCACACACACCCAACACAAGGAAATCAATCCCTTCTCTGCTACTCAGTCCCTCATATCCTGTCTTCCCTTCTAGTGCTATTCAGGGGTTATGAAGAAGAAATACAGCCCTCTAGTTATGTCTACGTGGCTCCCAAGCACACCAGGTTTATCAAGCAAACCAAGCCCTCATCCCCACTCCAACACAGTCTGAATACCAACCACTACATACACGCAAAAAAACAAGAAATTCACAGCTTGGATGGGGAAATCCAATCCCTGAGTCGTTCTTGGCCCTATCGTGTCCAAAATGACCCAATAAGAATCCACAGCACCCCAAAACGCAACTGGTACCACAACAAACAAAATCATGGGAAAAACAACAGCCCCGATCTCAACACTAAAGTAATGGAAAAATACACAACCCAGAGAATTGGAGAGGAGATCCGACTCTCATCTTGGATAGGGGGAAAACATATACACATAACCACAAGTCGGTAAGGAAAATGCATACACAGCAGAAATTGTTCCCCTGAGGCCGCTCTTCCAACTCGCTACGTGAGGAAAACAATGAAGAATCCCAACCTATGCATGAGGAGAAGAGAGAATGACTCCCTCTACGTGAGCATGGACCAGAATGGAAGAAGAATGGTGTCCTATTTTCCCTTCCCACTTGAAGTGAAATATTTTGCTGGTGGAGTGTGCGTGTGGGAAAGGACTGGCAGTCCTGGCACACACCACTACCCAGCAATAACTTCCCCAACTAACAACAGAAGGTTTTAATGTGGTAGTTGACTGATGATACAAGGAAAGGTGAGTAAGTCAAAAGGGGTTTAATAACTGACACATGGATTTTCCCCATAGGATCAAAGTTTAATAATTCCCCCTCCTTATCCTTAGGAAAATCATGCCCTTTTCATTATGGTTGCATTGACATAGTTGGTTGGGGTTCATTTTAATTAAAATGCATATTTACATAATGCCAATACTATAATGTGTCGTATATCATGATATACCATTGGCAATGATTTCAATCACCGAAACATAACACAACCAAATTGATGGTGGGGATTTTGCCTTTAGCTCCACACCACGATCAATTAAAATATATACATCATATACACCTAATGCAAATGGGGTCAAAACCAGGGTGTTACACTATTTTCCTACAGATGATCAAGTTGCAGACATCTTCACTAAGTCTCTTACAGAAGCGAAGTTTTCTAAACTTCGGTCTTGTTAGGAGTTCAGGAATGTGTCCTTAAGGGGGGATAGGCTCTAATGCCTCCTTCCTTCTCCTAATAGTGTCACTTTTGTAAATCCTTCAATCCTATCCCAAGTTGTTCTTAAGGGGGTATGTTAGGATATTTAGACACTTAGGAGTTAGTTAAGATCAACTTGTGTAATATATCTGTTAGGTAAAAGTGTGTTTCTTTAGTATGCATTAGTATGCATTTGTAAATATTCTAATCCAATGGTCACGATATGTTCTAGACATAGAGTGATCTAACGGTTCAACTTCTCTTAGATCATACCTACCATTGATCTGTGGCTTAACACCCGATTGGTCTTTGATCTCTATTTAAAGAGCATAGAGGGTCCTTGGATAGTTGATCGATTATGAGAAGCTCATGTAACTTTCTTTCTTTTGCATAATAAATTGCTCCAAGTAGATAATTGGCTAGGGCCATGGACTGTTTCCCTCTCGAGGTTTTTAACCATGTGACAAACATCGATGTGTTGATCTGTGATCTATTTGTGTGAAGTGGTTGCTCAAGGTGTTCGGTCTTTTGGGAGTACCCTGTGTACCGAAACAGTTATTTTGGATCTTGGGTCATATGTGAATATCTTGACAAAACAAACATGGAAAAAGATGGGGGAGTCGAAACTTGGTTGGTCCCCAGTGCAGCTAAGATTGGCTAATCAGGCCAAAGTTCAACCAATCTGCCGTGTGTCGAATCTTGTTGTAGATGTCAAAGGTATGAGGAACCATATTGATTTTGATATAATTGAAGTCATTGATGGAGGGGGATCCTATCCCACGTTGCTAGGGATTGTATGGGCCAATGACAACATGGCCATGATAAATTTTAAGAATCGGTTGATGACATTTGAGAACCAGGATATCCAAGTCATCACCTCTATGGATCCTAATTAACGAAGGAAATATATTGAACCTATCAAAGGTGAAGTTGTTAGAGGATGGCATCACGTTCACAATATCTCTGAGGATTACATCCATCCTACCACCAACGTAGAACTGGGTTGGCACAGCGCTAGATCTATGTCCTTTGACTCTAATGATGTGCTGGAAAATTGGAAAAACTGGATGCATGAAGTGTTTCTCTGAAAATGTGGGATGATCATGCAGTCGTTATGCCATGTTACGACTAAAATCATTGAGTTTCGGATATACGAAGGACTACCAAAACTATATGGGTCCTTGGAGGAGTTTGAAGCGAAGGTATCTAATCCGCAGCGCTTGATGGCATTAGGAGAATCATTGAAGGCCACTCTAGCATGCTAGTGGGTAGTTTGTTATAATAATCAACCCATAGTTACCTACCTTAGACATTAATTTTAATTATTTTTGTCTTATTACCTAGTTTCCTAGATTCCACTCTATGCTAGTTTCCTTCTACAAGTCCTAGAAGTCAACACATGCTAAAAATGAGTCATGGAGAGCTTGGGAAACATCCTGGAAACCCAATTTAGCATGTCTACTTTATTCCAGATCCTCTAATGTGCATATCTGCCTTTTCTGAAAAGCTTCCTGTTTTATTGAGATTTAAGGCAAAAGGAAAAGCTATACTAGGTGTAGTTGACTTGTTTTTTTCCCACATCATCCTCCCTCCTTTTCTCCTACTAAAAGCATGTATGAGTTGTCTTTCCATCCCTCATTAGCTTGGCTACTTGACTTAGCCAATTTGTGAGCATCTTGGTAAATTTGGAAACTTCTTTATGCACTACACCTCGAATGGAATCCTTGTGCATTCGAATCTCTCATGTAATTATATAGTGCAGCATCCTGTTACTTCATAAGGTTGGATATTGTACACTTATTGAATACAGATCAGTGTTATGCTCCAATTTCAGTCTCCTTTGGTGTGAATTTTGCATGTTTGATTAGCAATTTTGTGAGTGTTATTGTTCTATCTCTTGGGTTCAATTTCCACATGGTATCAGAGCCTTTGTAGATCAATTTATCTCCTTTATTATTGCTATTGTAGGTTCGACATCTTGACTGCGAGCACATTCTGCTGACTAGAGGGCTCAGTTTCTGAGCTATGGACCAATCTCAAAAGATCATCTTGACTCCATTCAATTTCTTTGATTGGAAAGATGAGATGGAGATATTGTTGAGAGTGAAAGGTCTCTACATGCTAAATATGGAAATAGAGGGAGAGACCAATGCAGTTGCAGAGAAAATTAAATGGCACAACATGAGGGATTAGTCCTATGGTATTTTGTGTTTGAGCATTTCAAGAGACCTCCTCTTCCATATTGATGGATTGACATCACCTAATGAAGTGTGGGAGAAGCTAGAAGAGATTTTTGGAAAGACATATGAGATGAGGGGACATCAAATCTAGAATGAGCTGATCTCCTTGAGTCCCAGTAGCTTTGAGTCATTGCAACTCTACTTTTCCAAGTTTAAGGCCCTTTTTTTGCAATTGAAATAGTGTGGGATTGAAAATAAGGAAGAGCAACTAGTTTTGGCAATACTTTCTAAGATTCGTCCTAACTATTTAGTGTTTTTTTCGACCTTCCATGCCACCAAGTTGACAGGTCAATCCTGGAAGATTCCTAAGTTTGCAGAGTTCACACAATCCCTCACACAGGAGCAAGATAAGTTGGTGATGATGGGCACCATCAAACCTTCCAAAGGCAAAGCTTTGGTTGCTGGAGATTCAAAGGTGGATTCAAAAAGCAAGAAAAAAGATAAAAAGCCACATGAGCAAAAGAGTGACAAGAACAAGTCTCAAGAGGAGCCCCAAGGTTCCAAGAAGAACTCCCATAAGAAGAAGAAAAAAGGAGAAATGAGCAAGTGCGCATACTGCAGTAAGGGCTATCATCCTGAGAGCTCTTGTATGAAAAAGAAAATTGACATGTTGACCCAAATCTTGGAGAAGAATAACATCTCCCTTCTTGATTGCTCAAAGAAGAGGGAAGGAGGATCAAATTCAGAGGACAGAGAGAGAGAGTACATGCCTTAGTTGCTGGCACATCAAGCTCACCTAGCTTCATCATAGACTCTGGAGCTTCTAGACATATGGTTTCGACAAAAGAGATATTCTCCTCTCTTGACATATTGAAAGGTCCACCAATAATTCTGGGAGATGACTCTCTCACTGACAGTTTCTGGAAGGGAAGGATTGATATTGACCATGGTAAGTTCAATAATGTGTTGTATGTTCCAAGTCTTGCCTCTAATCTCTTGTCAGTCTATCATATGACTCACACTGGTTCTCCAAAAAAGGTTATCTTCTCCCCTGATGATGTTGAAATCACTGAGATTTCAAATGGTAAAGTCATAGAAAAAGGTGTTGTAGATCACACTTCGAAGGTATAAAAGTTTTCCCATTTTCTACCCTACTCAAATCCCTCTTCTCTTCTGCTTCATGCTAATGAAGCAGGCAAGCTTTGGAATGAAATATTTGGCCATCTTAACTACAAGTATCTTTATGATTTGAGTGAAAAATATATGGTCATAGGGTTACCAAAGATCAAGTTTTCTAAGGGAGTCTGTAAAGGTTGTATCCTAGGAAAACACCCAGAGCACAAGTATGAGAAAGATAGTCATGAGAGAACCTCTACACCTCTTGAGCTGATCCACAGTGACATTGTTGGTCCATTCCCTCATATGTCCATGAGTCAAGCAAAATATGCACTGACCTTCATAGATGAATTTTCTAGGTATTGTTGGTTTTACTTTCTAAAGCATAAGTTTGAAGTTTTTGACCTCTTCAAAGTCTTTAGAGCCTTGGTTGAAAACCAGTATGGGAGGAAACTCAAGATCCTCAGATATGACAATGGTGGTGAGTATGTCAAGTCTAAGTTCATTCATTATTGTAAAGATGTAGGTATTAAGATGCAACATTCAATCCCTTACACACCATAGCAAAATGGTGTTGCTGAGAGAAAGAACAGATCACTGAAAGAGATGGAAACCTGCATGATGGAGGCTAAGACTTTTCCAGCAAAGTTTTGGACCGAGGCTATAAACCTTGCATCCTACATCCAAAATAGGGTGCCTCATAAGCATCTTGATGGTATGACTCCTGTCAAATCTTGGAGTGGGCACAAGCCAGATGTGACCCATTTCAAGATTTTTGGCTCAAAGGCTTGGGTTAGAATTCCAACTGAAAAGAGGAAGGCTTTGCATCCCCAAAGCCAAGAGTGCCTATTTGTTGGGTATTCTGAAGATTCAAAATGTAACACCCTGGTTTTGACCCCGTTTGCATTAAAATTACATGATGTAATTAATCGTGGTGAGGAG
>LPNX010883972.1:136876-148890 GCA_001517045.1 Pseudotsuga menziesii | reverse complement strand
GTACTCCTGACTATTTCCTCTCTGCAATTATATCTACTGTTTCATGAATTCTGATGAACATGTTGAATGCTGGAATGTATATGTTTTGCTTCCGCTGAATGTTGAGTAACTGTGTATCCCTGTATGTTTTATGCATCTTAGTATGCATTATGTTAATCTTTTAATATCAGCATTTATTCTTGTTCATGTTCACGGGGATGTTTTCCTATCTGCATGTTTTACTTCAAAGCATTTCAGTTTGTCAGTTTTTAGTTGTGTAAAAATTCATGGGGCTAGTTGCCCGTTTGTTGGGTGTTAGTAGTGTCCTCTTGCCCGGTTGGAGGGTCGGGGACGTTACAGAGTGGTATCAGAGCTCATGTTGTAGTGTGGGACTCCATGGGCTGTGAGAATCAGTGACAGAGGTAGGTTTCCCTCTACCCAGCAGAAGAGAAATGAGAAATCAGGGAAGATGACAGGAAAAATTTCAGAAATTTTCCTAAGTGTGAAATCATTAGATGTCTTGGGCTGAAGCCCACCCAATACGTCAGAGGACTTGACTGAAAAATCCTCTGATGCATCAGATAGCATAGGCAGAACTCCACCTGATGAGGGATGGTCGGAAGGAATTTTCAAGAAAATTTTCTAAGTGTCAAGATCGTCGGATCGTCAGAGGACTCAGTTGGAAGACCCTCTGATACAGACCCCGGCAGTGGCGAGAGATAGAGGAAGTCTAAGTAGATGAAGAAGATGGAAAGGCATGAAGGCACCGATACGTCAGCTGGGTTGGCAGGTTTGAACCACAACGGCAGTGGCAGACAGTACATGATTGAGCCGACATGGGTGAAAATTCAAAAAAAAAAATCTAAGTGTTGAGATCATCGGAAGGATTTACCTGAATACTGCCGAAACGTAGGCACATTTAGATGGAAGGACTTCCGATGCCATCAGCGGAAGAAGGTAGAAAAGGAAAAATTTTGAAAATTTGAAAATTCCTCTAAGTATGGAAACCGTCGGTGAAATTTAGCTGTTTGAGTAGCCGATGCGGTGGCAAGCATTAGAGAAAAATAGAAGATTGTATCGTCGATAATTGGAGGATGGGGTTGCTGATGCAGCGACAAAAGAGAAGAGAAGGTTTTGGCAGAAATTAGTTGAAGGCGGAGCTACAGTTTCGGTGAAGATCTCCTGAAGATCGCCGAAACGTCGCCGAAGGTTAGACGATCAAGCAACTGATGCGGTGGTGGAAGGAAGAAGAAAAATTTCCGAAATTTTTTCTAAGTACAGAAAACATCGAAAAACTTTAGAGGATTGGACCGCTGACACATTGGAAGCTTAGTCAACTAAGGACCCGATATATCAGAATATTAGTTAGGAAGAGAACCAATTTAACAAAGGAAAATTTTGAGTTTTCAAGTGGGATTTCTCAACAGATTTCAGTAGTTTTTCAGTAGGATTTTCAACAGTTTTTCAGTGGATTTATAGGGATGAAAAGGAGAAAAATGGTAGCGATCTTATGTGCCAGATTGCATGAAAATCAAAGATTTACAAAAAAAAAAATGAGGGCACTACCCTCGACCCGCCACAAGGGGGCAAGCCCCCTTAACCCCCGTCATCCCCTGAGACAGTCGTTCTTGTGAAAAGAAAATTCTGTGTTTTGGGCAAATTAGTCAAACCCAGAATTCATAAAAGATGAATTGTGCATCAGAAATGAGATCCGCAAGTTACTGAGTGTTCCTCGTTGTATGCACTAACTTCGCCCGATAGAAAATTTTTCCAGAATCTTCCTAGACTTGCTCCTATAGGTGGCTGAAGCTGGCACCCAGACCAAAATATAGTTGTGTGTAAAAATGCATAGATTTGGTGAAAATCATCATTTTAGAAGTAGTGTGATTTTCACACCCAAAGTCAGAATGGAGCGTGGGGATAGGCATTGGAAAGCATATCTAGCAGAGAACAGTAGAGAACCACCATAGTTTGAATGAGGAGTAGAAAAGTACTAGTGGTTGTTTTGACAAACAATGTTGCTATCAATATGGACAAATATGAGAATTGCATGCCTAGAGGTAGCAAGACCATGAAGTCAAACCAGTTGCTATGTTGAAGAGGAGTTCCATGCAAGGATGTGGAACTTGAAAAGGGAAGTTTCCTTAAACCCTATCTTGCTAATTATAACTACATTTCCTAAATTTTTATACCTGAAATGTATGAGAATATGCTTTGCGTACATAGGATATTGAGGATTATACATTTATAAGGAGCTACTAATGATAATCATTGCATTGGTGTTGGCATTAGTGGAAAAACCAACGACAACACAGACCTGGCTGAATATGTTGTTGATGATGACGAATGTGACTAGCAACCATCTAGAGAAAGGGATGAGGCAACAAGTCCATAAATAAAAGTTGGTGAGCAAATTCTACAATGTCCTGCAAAGGACCAACCAAATTGGTCATGCCAAGGGTGTAAGTAGGACCCATGCAGGTAATGGTTTAATTATTACAAATTCCAAGGAGTGGTAAAGGTAAGAGACCTCATACCATGTGGATATTTGAATATAGAAAGGTGTCATGCCTATATATGTTGATTGAGCTTAGTATCCCAGGAAAGTAAGTACTAATGATCTTGATTGTAGCAATGCATCCTATATGAAGTAGTCATGGTTAGGCCATGCATGGTAGGTTGAATGCATAGTATTCCTGAATCAATGCAAGGTAGCATTGGATGGATATGCATTAAAAAATATTTTATGAATCTTGTAGTCATGCACTGAATGGATGCCTATGAAGGGTGTGAGTGAATGATTGCATAAGTAAAGGTGCAAATGTTGTGATGCATTGCATGAATGCATTGAGATGAGTGCATGCGATATTATGGATAACTAATGGCTGAAATGATGAATTAATGACAATCTAGGAACCATTTCAGAGGATGTTATGAATGTAGGATAGTAAGTGCATAAAGAGGATAGTCATGATCAATTGGCTGCAGGAAATTCTCTATGGAAGAGCAAGGTGGTACAAATGATACGCTTGTGAAGTAAGGAGTATCTAAACATTTCATTTAATTGCATGAATGATGTGACTATACCTTGCAAATATTACTATGATAATGATTGCATGAAGTAAATGAGTTTTGGTAATATTGATGTGATTAACAACTGGAAGTATTTGAATTTTATAAATTCTGAAAATGCTTCAGTGATGGTTGCAGCAATGAGAAGGTTATATGCATCCAGACTTACCAAGTGTTTGGTTGATTGAAGCTCAGGTTTCAGGTAGATTATTTAGAGCATTGAAACGAGGGTAAGACCATGACAAAGACCAAAATCTACCATGTGAAAGAGCCAAACTTTATGAGAAGAGTCTCATGGCTGTGAGAAGAGTTGGTATGCATAATGGGTTGTTAAATTTGAATTGTGAATTTTGGATTTAAGAAATTGCTGACAACTACTAATCACTATTGGCTTGCATAAGATTGTGTCAGGAGGACGCATTGTAAGTGGGTATTCATATTTTGCTAGTAAGCATAAAATTATAATGGGCATAGTGGTGCTACTTACAAGAGACCCACAATTGAGGATCACCTCGTTGCCAAGCAAACTAATTTCTGCAGTAGACAGAATTGCAAATTCCTATTGAATTTGATTACTAATGTCATTGCTTGGTTATGGAACAATCAATTTGGATTGTATTATCAGATATTGATTGACTATTTGGCTATTTGATGAATGTTCCAATGGTACACACTGCAGGAAGATCACGTGTGATGGCCTACAGGAGCCAAACTTCATGGGAAGGTTTTCCCTTATCTTGGAAATGGGTTTCGGGTGAAACTCCATTGGACATTTTGGAAATGTCTCATCTGCACTACATGTTTGGTAAGAAACATGAGTGAGATGGTATGGATTATGTCAGTAAGACATGTGTGGATATGAAATGTAAAAAGGAGTTGGGATGGCTAATCGAGGTACTGTCAACTCAGAGAAGGGAGCCCCATTCCTCCTTAACGAAGGAATACTGTGTCAGCAAATGGATAAGTGTTATGTGACCCTTGCTAAGAATATGCATGTCAAATTGTTAAAATTCCATATGTAGAACATGTTTTGAATTTATTTCCATGATGAACGATTGCTTGAGTATGAATAGGGCCTACATGGCACACACCGGGAAAGGGTGCACACTTTTCCGATGTCAAGTCATGAAAGGGTTTTCAATATTGATTACACCCTAGGGAGTGGATGCACTCCTGGTGTTTCAATACTTGATAGAGAATGATATGAAATATGATTACAGTTTTAGAGCAATAAAACTGATGAGTTTTCTTATTGAACAAACTTATGGAGGATGTGGTCGCAGCCCAGGTTGGGGAGAGGTATTTTTCCTATAGTTGGCTGCTGATCTTAATTGCTTTGGTGGCTTGGATGGAGCCAGAGGACTACCAGCCTATGTCGGTCACAGTAGTCAAAGTGTGAAAAGGCGCATGATACCAAAATTTTTGGTGGGTAGACGATCCTAGTCGATAGAATGATTGCGCGATCCAATTTTGGATCTACTGGGAAGCACTGCAAGCTACAGGATTTAAAATTCCATGCTTATGAGATACAACATTGGTTAAATATCAGAGGAACATGTGACATCATTGATAAAGAATATTCCAACTATGAAGAAGCGATAGAGAAAAAAGAATGGAAGGATGCTATGATCGAGGAGTACCAGTCGATCATGAATAATGATGTCTGCAATGTTGTCCCTAGACCATAGGGGAAGTATGTTGTGACTTAGAAGTGGATCTACAAGATCAGGCATGCTACAGATGAGAACATAGAGAAATATAAAGAAAGATTTGTGGCTCATGGCTTCTCCCAGAAAGAAGGAATAGATTATGAATAAAATTTTGCACCTGTAGCCAGATACACTTCCATCAGATTAGAACTTGCTATGGCTGCAGTAATGAAATGGAAGATGCACCAGATGGATGTCAAGACTGCTTTCTTGAATGGTGTAGTAGAAGAGGAAGTGTATGTGGAGCAACCACTCGGTTTTGAGACACATGACAGGGGGAGTCATGTGTGTAAATTGAAGAAAGCCCTGTACGGTTTGAAACAGGCACCCAAGACATGGTATGAGAGAATTGGTAGCTTCCTATCCAGTTTGGGATTTACTAAGATTAAAGAAAATTCCAACCTTTACTACAAGGTTGAAGAAGGGAACCTAGTGATACTCCTACTATATATAGATGATCTGTTTGTAACAAGTGTGGATGGGTTGATTGCTGATACAAAGAGGAAGCATGTTGTCGAGTTCAAGATGATGGAATTGGGTATGATGCAATACTTTCTAGGCATGGAGGTGTGGAAGAGTACAGATGGAATCTGCATGGGACAAGGGAATTATGCAGTAGAGATCCTCAAGAGGTTTAGGATGATGGACTGCAAGGCCATGACCACACCTATGGCACCAAACTTGAAGCTATTGAGTGATGCTTCATCAAATACGGATGATGATGCGATGTATCATCAGATGATTGGGTCCTTGGTGTACCTGAAAAATATGAGACCAGATATTTGCTTTGCTGTGAACACATTGAGCCAATTCCTGACATATCCTAGACATGTTCACCTGACTGCCGCAAAGCATATTCTGAGGTACCTAAAGGGTACAGTTGATTATGGGATCAAGTATGAGGCGAATCAAAAGATTAACCTGGAAGGTTATGTGGATTTAGATTGGGCAGGAAGTGCCATCGATAGGAAGAGCACTTCATGATGCTACTGCAATATGGGATCAAGTGTGATCTCTTGGTTTAGTAGGAAGCAATCCTATGTGGCACTGAGTACAACCGAAGTAGAGTATGTCGCACCTTATTCGGATAGCTATGAGGTAGTGTGGCTTAGGAAGGTACTATATGATTTATTTTATCTCCAATTGGATGCTACTTGTATATATTGCGACAACCATAGTTGTGTGAAGTTGTCAGAGAACCTGGTGTTCCATGAAAAGTCAAAGAATATTGAGATCAAATATCACTATATTAGGGATATGGTGTAGAGAGGAGTAGTGAAGCTCCAGTATGTTACGACAAATGAACAGATAGCTGATTTTTTGACCAAGCCATTAACCATAGTGAAGTTTGAGTACTTCAGGGAGAAGCTTGGTTTTCTCCAGATCGAGGTTCTTTCTAAGGGAAAGTGATGAGTCTGTGAGCCCTTCTGACATGGTGGTAGGATTGGTTCCTCCCATGGTTAGATGTAAGTGCAAATCTCTTCTGACATGGTGGTAGGATTGGATCCTCCCATGGTCAAATGTAAGTGCATATCCCTTCTGACATGGTGGTAGGATTGGTGCCTCCCATGGTCAGATGTAAGTGCAAATCCCTTCCATTGATGGTAGTAGTTGTGTCCTACCATGCCACTGGTTGTAAGTGTAGATCCCTTCCATGGATGGTAGTAGTTGTGTCCTACCATGCCACTGGTTGTAAGTGTTGGGCCCTTCCATAAATGATAGTAGGTGTTTCCTATCATGTTGATGGTTGTAAGTGATGGGCCCTTCCACAAATGATAGTAGGTGTGTCCTATCATGTTGATGGTTGTAAGTGTTAGGCCCTTCCACAGATGATAGTAGGTGTGTCCTATCATGTTTATGGTTGTAAGTGCTGAGCCTTTTCACAGATGATAGTAGGTGTGTCCTATAATGTTGGTGAATGTAAGTGTTGGGCCATTCCGACATGGTTCTTAGATGTGTTCCTACCATAGTCGTATGTAAGTGATAGGCCATTCCGACATGGTTCTTAGATGTGTTCCTCCCATGCTCAGATGTGAGTGTTGGGCCTTTCTGACATGGTGGTGGATGTGTTCCTCCCATGGTTAGATGTGAGTGTTGGGCGTGCCTTTCTGACATGGTGGTGGATGTGTTCCTCCCATGGTTAGATATAAGTGCTGGGCAGACCTTTCTGACATGTGGTCAGATATATGTGTTGAAGAATATAAAGACCTACATGGAGGCTAGGCCTACAACCAGCATGAAAAAGGGTTGGCTATGTAGAAATTCCTATGACGAGTAGAATTGAGAGATAGCACCATCTGTTTGAGATAGAGAAGCAATAGTGATGATGATCTAGTGATGCTCCAGTGATGAAGATCCAGTGATGATCCAGAATTGATGAAGATCTAGTGATGATCCAAACTTGATGAAGATCCAACAATGATACATACTTAATGAAGATCCAATGATGTTCCTGACTTGATGAAGATCCAGTGATGATCCAAACTTGATGATGATCCAAAATTAATGAAGATCCAATGATGATCCAGATTTGATGATGATCTAGAGAAGAAGACTTATGCTAATGAATTATGTCGAGAGAATACATTCCTATTTAAGAGGGAGTGTTGATGTATTTGTGACTTCAAAATGTATTCATTTGTATAATTTATGTATTATACCTCGATGTTCCTATTGGGAGTATCATTAATGTAATAAATTCATGTCATACCCCGATGTTCCTATTGGGAGAATCAATGATGTAAAAAATTCATGTAAATTCCTAGAGTATAACCCTCCTTATTGATCAAGGGTTGAAGTCCCCACAGTTGTGGGGCACTAGGGTTATTAGACTCTCCTAGAGAAGTCGGCCCTGGTGAGTTAATGTCAAGTCAAAAACTAGTATAAATATAGAGTGAGCCTCTCTATTTATCACACACTCAGTTGTAGCGCATGAGTGAGAGAGTGTAATGTCCCCGGTTTTGACCCCGTTTGCATGATGTATATAATGTAAATAATTGTGGTGAGGAGCTAAAGGTAAAAGCCCCACCATCGATTTGGTTGTGTATGTTTCGGCAATAGGGGTAGTTGCCGATGGTTTATGTCGTGCTATTTGGCACATTATAATTCAGCATCATGTAAACACGCACATAAATTAAAACTAAAACCACAACCAGCTACGATAGTGCAACGTTGAATGAAAAGGGCATGGTTCCGAAGGCTAAGGGGTGGGGGATGTCAAACCTTGGTTATGGGGGAAAAATACATGTGTTGCCACCTTGTGTTGTTTTGCCACCTTTCTTGTTTCACCAACCTCTTTAATGGCTTGGTTTTGTTTGTTGGGGGCAGTTATGGCTGGTGGTTGAGGCAGTTATTGCCTTTGGGAGTGGGGTGGCAGGACAGTCAATCCCTTGCCCACATGCCCACTCCACCCACAACTGCATTCACTCCATGCTTGGTCTCCATCTTCTGGATGACACCATTTTTTTTCCCTGTCGGTTCACTCTCACGCAGAGGCTGGGATCCTCATGCAGAGAGGCATTATGTTCACCCTCATGCACCAGTTGCGGGTCTTCTCTGGTTGTGTACGCAGCGAGCAGGTGAAACGGCCTCAAGGGCCTGATTTCCACTGGTATGTGTCATAGCCATGGCTTTAATCCACGTTTTCTGCTTGCTGTTGGTTTCACCCACGATTTGGGTTGCTGTTGTGTTTTCCCCACGATGTTTGGGGACTGTTGAGAGTCCGATTTCTATTTCCACTTCGGACTGTGCATGTGTGCATCCATGCTCTGCCTAGGCTGTGTCTTTTCCTTTACGTACAGACCGTTGGAGCCATTTTCCATGTTGTGAGCCGTGCTCACTGATTACATTTTGGGACTGTTGTCTTCCCTGTGTTTTGTTGGCTGTGGCATCCAAATTCGTTTTGGGCCACTGTGGATTGCCAATCCGTGGGTTGTGTTCTCCTCTGTCCATGCTGGGAGTTGGCTCTCCTTTGTTTTGGGACTGTGTAAGTTTCCAGTCGTTACCTGGAGGAATTGTGTGTGCTATGGGCTGTCAATTTCCAATTGGTTGGCTGAGTTTCCCTGTTTTGGGACTGTGGATTGCTGCTATCATCCATTGTGTGTTTGGGGCTGCTGGAGTACCCTAGTTTTGGGTTGCAGCTGAGTTGTTTTGGCCATGTTAGGGCCAAGAACAACTCTGAGTTGCCTTGTAGTCTTGAGCTATGTCTCACCTTTCGTTTGGGACTGTCACCGGTTGTTTTGTTTTCTTCACAGGACTGTGAAGGGATTGTTTTGCTGCGGGTATGCAGTGGTTGGTCTTCAGACTGTGCTGGCTTGGCCGATTGTTGAAGGCCTGTCAAACCCAGCTATGTTTGGTTTGCTGATTGTATTCCCTCGGCTATGTGTAAGCCTGCATTGAACCCTATCCTTGGAGGAATCATGCCCAGCTCGGGGGTGGCAGCGTTGCTGAGAGATTGATGAGCACGCTGGCCTATGGTTGGGTGGAACATTACAGCGACGTAGCTGGTTGCGGGCGAGTTCTTCATTGAAAGATAAGTGTTGTTGGTTACTTCATCTCTACAATTTATATAGTAATTTCAAATGAATTAGGATGAACATGTTAAATGCTGAAATGTATGTTTGCTTCCATTGTATGATTGAAGATTCATGCATCTGTGTATGCTTGTATGTTTAGCATTCCTCTTATGTTTAATCTTTTAATTTCAGCATTGATCTCTTTTGTTTATGTTCATGGGGCTGTTTGCCTAGTTAACGTGGTGTTCGTCGCGTCCTCTTTGCCGGTCTGAGGGATGGGGACGTGACAAAATGGTATCAGAGCTAAGGTTGCAACAATGGGCCTCTATGGGCCAAGATGGAGCAACTGACAGAGGGTGGAATTGCCTTTTGCCCAGCAGGGATCAGTAATGGATGACAACAAACTTCCAAAATATTGAATTGGGTGGAATTGCCTTTTGCCTAAGTGTTGACAGTCGGGCCACTAGTGATAAGACTTCCGCCGTTGCAGAAGAGTTAGTGGTTTCCGTCCGCCGTTGTAGAAGACCAAACCGCCAAGTCTTCCGACGGGGAAAGAAAATTGCGGAAATTTTCTAAGTGTTTTGACGTCCATCGGAAGAGAAAATGGTTTGACAGTCCGACGTTGCGGAAGAGAAAGCGGTTTCCAGTCCGCCGTTGCAGAAGCCAAAGTCATTTGGCTTCCGATGTGAAAGGATTTCTGATGTTGCAGAAGAGTTGGAAATCTCCCATCCGCTGTAGTGGAAGAGCTGCCAATCGAAAGAAGTTCAGGTTGGTGTTCCACCGTTGCGGAAGCCGAAGGAACAAGTCTTCTGATGAGAAAAGATTTCCTCCAGAAGAAGATAAGGCTCTGTCTGCCGCCGTTGCGGATGGAGAAACGATTCAACGCCCGACGGAAAAGTCATCCGATTGCCGACAGTGCAGAAGAAAATCGCGGAAATTTTCTAAGTGTCCGCGGCTGATCAGAAGAAGTTTGTCTTTGGTGAGCCGCCGTTGCAGAAGCCAAAGTCATTTGGCTTTCGATGTGGAAGAACTGCCGATGCCGCAAGTTGAAAATTTTGCTAAGTAAATGGCCGCCAATCGGAAGAGAAAGTGGTTTGTGCACCGCTGTTGTAGCTGCGGAAGGGATTCAGCCACCGATTCTGCGGAAGTGAAAATATCTAAAGCTTCCGATGATAAAGACCACCGACGCCGGAACAGTTTGGAGAAAGCCGCGAAAATTGCCGAAGTGTCCGCCGATGCGGAAGAAGAAGCAACTAAGCGTCCGACGAAAAGTGGTCCGACCGCCGACAGGTGTTACGTTTGGTGGAAAGAAGAAAGACAAATTTTGAAAAATTTGTCTAAATATGAAATCGTCGATAGAAAAACGGGAGTGATTTCCGTCGTTGTGGAAGAGAAAAGCGATAAGTCGTCCAACGAAGAAAGACCGCCACCGGAAGAAGATAAGGTTTCGCGTACCGTCGTTGCGGATGGAGAAACAATTTGGTGTCTGTCGTTGCGGATGGATAAAGGATTTGGTTGCGAATGGAGAAAGGATTTGGCATCCGCCGTTGCGGATAGAGAAACAACTTTCCAGTCGATGGGTAAGGCCTCCGACGTAAAGAAAGAAAGTTGAAAAATTTTCTAAGGAAAAAATTCAGTTCACTCATCGGAGGTAAAAGCGTTTCATGTTCCGCCGTTGTGGAAGCCAAAGTCATTTGGCTTCCGATGTAGAAAGACCACCGATAGCCGACGCAGTAAAAGAAAGTTTGAAATTTTTCTAAATAACGAAATATTGATCACCAGAAGAAGAAAGTGAGTGAGCGTCCGCCGTTGCGGAAGCTAAAGCATTTCGGCTTTTGACTAGAAAGGCTGTCGACACTGTTGCGGAAGGGGAAAGCCTTCCGAGAGCTGCCATTGCGGAAGGATTAGTGGTTTGAGATCCGATTCTGCACAAAGAGAATTGAGTTTTTCAAAGGGGATTTCTCAATGGTTTTCAGTGGGATCTCCAGCAAATTTTGACTGCTTTCCAGTGGGATTTTCAGCTGTTCTCGGTGGTTTACAGGTGGCTGAAGTTGGCTGAAGATGGCACCCAGTCCAAAATGTAGTGGTGCAGGGAAGCCATAAGGGGGCAAGCCCCCTTGACCCCCATCGTCCCCTGAGACAGTTGTTTTGCTGAAAAAGAAAATTCTATGTTTTGGGAAAATCAGTTAAACCCAAAATTCATAAAAGATGAACGATGGAATGGAAGTGAGGTGGCTAAAGTTGTCAACCAAACTATAGTTGTGCGTGTAATACAAATGCAAATATTTGGTGAAAGTATTCATTCTTAGAAGTGGCATGATTTTCACACCCGAGGTCAAAATGAAGCATATGGATAGGCGTTGGAAAGCTTATCCAGTGGGGAACAAGGATAAGTAACCAGAATCTGAACATGGGGTAGAAAAGTGCTAATAATGGCCGCTTCTATCAAATGGAAAAATATAGACAGTTGCATGCCCAGGGGTAGCAAGGACTATGAAGTCAATCAGCTGTTGTGTGGAAGAGGAGTTCCATGCCAGGATTAAAGACTTGAAAAGGGAAGTTCCTTAAAACTCTATCTTGCTGATTATAACTACATTTCCTAAGTTTATGCTTGAAATGCATGAGGATATGTATTGCATGCATAGGATATTGCATGTTGGTAAGAATATTGGAAATTATATATTTATAATGGACCACTAATGATAGTCATTTCTTTGATGTTGGCATTAGTGGCAAAACC
>LPNX010883972.1:62850-133551 GCA_001517045.1 Pseudotsuga menziesii | reverse complement strand
TATATATGTTTATGCATTGTGAAAACAAAGGATTGTTGAATGCATGTATGATTGAGAATGAAATGTGTGTATTTGCATAAGTAAATTTGTGAATGCTGGAATAGTTAATTCCCTGCCCAAGAATGGACATGAATGAGCTCATGTGCCTATTGGGGAAGGCATGAAGAATATGAAAGTTTTCTTGATGAAACTTGCACTGTCATGCCAATTGGGTAATTAACTGACTAATTTTAATTGTCTATATCATGCTTGGTTTGATAGAATTTCAATGGTGCATTTCACAGGTGAGAAAAGTGAAACCAGGTGGTGCAAATTGATCATGGCAGCAGATCAAAAGTTGTTGGACTTAGCTAGAAGTCTCCTTCAAATGATTGCCAAGACCCAAGAGAATCTTGGGGAGATGCTCAAGATACAAAGAAGGCAGAGTGAAATGAACCACCAGATTTTGCAAGACTCGATTGGTTTGCAAAGGGAGGTGAAAAGCCTTCTGGGAGAAATCAGCAAAGGAAAGGAAGGTGGATCAATGACAGGACATTCGTCCAAGTGACCCATTGAGAAACGGTCCAGGCATGAAGACTCAAAGGAAATTGATCATGTAAAGATGAAGCAGCTAGTGAGATGCTGGAGATGCGAAGGACATCATTTACGCCGGGACTGCCCAATGAGGGAACATGATGAAAGCAATAGTCGCAAAGTTCCTAGACTTCCGGATGAGCTGGAAGCTGAGAACCAGTAGGAGAAGTCCATGGAAGCTGAGGGGCTTGGTCGTAAATGTCCAAAGTAAATGATTGAACGTGGGACAGATCTACAAAGTTTTGAAATTTTGATGTGCAATTGTATATGTATTGTATATATGTAATAGAACATCGAGGATGGTGTTACTCCAAGGGGGAGGGGAATGTAATGTCCCCAGTTTTGACCCCATTTGCATGATGTATATAATGTAAATAATCATGGTGAGGAGCTAAAGGAAAAATCCCCACCATCGATTTGGTTGTGTATGTTTCAGCAATAGGGGTAGTTGCCGATGGTTTATGCCGTGCTATTTGGCACATTATAATTTGGCATCATGTAAACACGCACATCAATTAAAACTAAAACCACAACTAGCTATGGTAGTGCAACGTTGAATGAAAAGGGCATGGTTCCAAAGGATAAGGGGTGGGGGATGTCAAACCTTGGTTATGGGGGAAAAACCCATGTGTTGCCACCTTGTGTTGTTTTTCCACCTTTCTTGTTTCACCAACCTCTTCAATGGCTTGGTTTTGTTTGTTGGGGGCAGTTATGGCTGGTGGTTGAGGCAGTTATTGCCTTTGGGAGTGGGGTGACAGGACTGTCAGTCCCTTTCCCACACGCCCACTCCACCCACGACTGCATTCACTCCATGCTTGGTCTCCATCTTCTGGACGACGCCATTTTTTTTCCCTGTCAGTTCACTCTCATGCAGAGGTTGGGATCCTCATGCAGAGAGGCATTCTGTTCACCCTCATGCACTAGTCACGGATCTTCTCTAGTTGTGTACGTAGCGAGTAGGTGAAACGGCCTCAAGGGCCTGATTTCCACTGGTATGTGTCATAGCCGTGGCTTTAATCCATGTTCTCTGCTTGATGTTGGTTTCACCCACGATTTGGGTTGCTGTTGTGTTATCCCCACGATGTTTGGGGACTGTTGAGAGTCCGATTTCTATTTCCACTTCGGACTGTGCATGTGTGCATCCATGCTCTGCCTAGGCTGTGTCTTTTCCTTTACGCACAGACCGTTGGATCCATTTTCCATGTTGTGATCCATGCTCACTGATTACGTTTTGGGACTGTTGTCTTCCCTGTGTTTTGTTGGCTGTGGCGTCCAAATTCATTTTGGGCCACTGTGGATTGCCAATCCATGGGATGTGTTCTCCTCTATCCACGCTGGGAGTTGTCTCACCTTTGTTTTGGGACTATGTAAGTTTCCAGTCGTTACCTGGAGGAATTGTGTGTGCTGTGGGCTGTCGATTTCCAATTGGTTGGCTGAGTTTCCCTGTTTTGGGACTGTGGATTGCTGCTATCATCCATTGTGTGTTTGGGGCTGCTACAGTACCCTAGTTTTGGGTTGCAGCTGAGTTTTTTTGGCCACATTAGGACCAAGAAAAACTCTGAGTTGCCTTGTAGGCTTGAGCTGTGTCTCACCTTTTGTTTGGGACTGTCACCAGTTGTTTTGTTTTCTTCACAGGACTGTGAAGGGATTGTTTTGCTGCGGGTATGTAGTGGTTGGTCTTCGGACTGTGCTGGCTTGGCCGATTGTTGAAGGCCTGTCAAACCCAGCTGTGTTTGGTTTGCTGATTGCATTCCCTCATCTATGTGTAAGCCTGCGTTGAATCCTATCCTTGGAGGAATCATGCCCAACTCGGGGGTGGCAGCGTTGCTGAGAGATTGATGAGCACACTGGCCTATGGTTGGGTGGAACGTTGCAGCGATGTAGCTGGTTGCGGGTGAGTTCTTCATTGAAAGATAAGTGATGTTGGTTACTTCATCTCTGCAATTTATATAGTAATTTCAAATGAATTAGGATGAACATGTTAAATGCTGGAATGTATGTTTGCTTCTGCTGTATGATTGAAGATTCATGCATCTGTGTATGCTTGTATGTTTAGCATTCCTGTTATGTTTAAGATTTTAATTTCAGCATTGATCTCTTTTGTTTATGTTCATGGGGCTGTTTTCCTGGTTAACATGGTGTTCATCGCGTCCTCTTCATCGGTCTGAGGGATGGGGAGGTGACAGAGAGAAGGAGCTGATAAGAGAGAGATAACAACTAGTGGAGATCAGCTTTTCTATATTTGGGTTTTACTGCTACCATTGGTTCTTTCTATCTCTGAGGAAGTTGAAGGGTTTTCTCCTTTATGGTTTCCCCGAGGAAAATCTTTGTGTTCATTGTCTCTTGTGATCGATTGTTGTGCTTTCTATTCTCATAGTTAATATCCTAAGATAATATTGTCTAAATTGGTAAAAATATAACAAAAACTACAAGGTGTTGCAGTGGATATCAACAAGCTGCCGATCCAGAGCCTAGTTCACATGCAGCAGGTGGACAACCAGGAATTGGCCAACAGACAAAAGGAGATCAGTCACATGGGGAAGCGATGCAGCTTAAGATAAAGGTTGAGGAGCTACACTAGGTAAAGGAACAGTTAGCAGCAACTAAGGCATAGGAGGTTGTAGAATTGAAGACAACGCGGGACAAGCTAAAGACGAAAATTGCTGAAGCGATCATTGATCTGAAGAAACAGACCGACCACCTAATTGTCAAGATGCATAGTTGATTGCGGGTATGGCCGAGGTCGAAGTGGTGGTTGATGATGCATGTCAATATGTTTACAAAAAAACAGTGCAACTTGATGTTGTCACCAAATCCAAGCGCCTAAGAGAGGTCATCGTCCAGCTCCAGTTGACCAAAAATATCCTCAATTCTATGGTCTACCCAGAGATGCCACCATAGCATATTATAGAGCATCAGGATGCCATCGAAGCAGTCACAACTTATTTTGAAGTAATGGAGCAGGAAGTGAAGAAGATCTCAAAGGCGACAACATAATTTTGGGGCAGTTTCATCCAGGATGAGGAGTTAGACGAACTGACTACACAAGCAGGGGAATCCAATAGTCATTTGATGACATTGAAGATGGAATTAATGGAAATTACACTCATGGTTCAGCTTACACGGTCCACTGAGCAGAGCGAACTCCAACAAAGAACCACCAAGGCACAAGAACAACAACACAAGCGCAACGCCTAGCTAGAGTAATTCCAAGAGATTGGAGCATAATCGGCTATTAAAGTCGTCTCCATGCTGCAGGATGTGTAAGATGGTAAGAAGATGGTGAATACCAATTTGGTGTAGTGCCTTGTGAAGCAAGACCTACTTGGTTGTCAGGATGAAGATGAAAATGTTCAAGCACAGGTCAAGGAGATAGCGCAGCAGTACGAGGATTTCAAAGTAAAGACGACATAGTACACCCTATCTACCTGACGTGGCTCGAGGACAAGCCACAAGACTATGTTGGGGGCCTATTGGCAGGGATTTTGGGGTAAGTGATTTGTGCAACACTGCAAAGGCTGCGCAAGCTCATGTGACTCCGTACAAGACAAAGATAGCGCAAATGGATAAAAACAAACTACTTTTGAATATTTTATGCATCTTTTTGTATCGGTTGACCACATTTTGTGGATATAGGTCATTAGTGGTTGAATCAGTTAGGATTTATTTATAATTTGGCCTTGAATGTAAAGGTGCAATCCTATATATATTAGAATTGCAAGTGTAAAATATCATAAGATGAGATGAGACTGAAGTGAGAGATTGAATCTTTTATGATCTGTATGCGACTCACTGGATTGATCTTTCTCTCGATGTGGAGAAAGACAACTGTTGTTTTGGATCTGTTGCAATGGAAGTAATATGATACGATGGATATTGAGTCGAATCATTGTTCCCCTTGTTTCCCTTTCATATGTTGCAATGTCTTTTATTGTTTTTATATACTACGATGGTTCAGCTTTATGAATGAAGAATGTACTACTGTTGTGATGAATAGATGAATGATGCAATTTATTAGATATGTGATTGTAATGATAGATCTGTAATGAATTTTGAGATATCTGATCAATGGCTCTATTTGATCGAATGGGTTTGCTGTTAAGTTGTTGATGCCCCGATCCTCCTCCTTACTGCCAGAAACTTGGTTCCAATAGCTCTCCCTTGAACATCTCAGGTGAGACTTCATCCACCTTGTGGGTGTTTCTGGGCAAGGTAAAACTTGTCAAGGCCAGTTCTTAGGGATATCACACTGGTTGGGTGTCAACAAATCAAGAACCCCTATCGGTGTGGCTTTGTTGGTGGGTTTTGGCCAACACTTCTTAATCTCAATGTTAAGAACCTTATTCACATCAACATCTTCTAGTTTCTAGTGATGGGATGGTACTTTATTCTACACTGGAGCTCCTTCTTCTTAATCATCACCGACAAGATTCCTTCTTTTGTTGATCCAGTGAGGGGTCTCCTTAGTGTATGGGTTTTTTCTTCTTCAGGAGTGAAAACAAAATTCCTTTTTCCTTTCTTATTTTCTTTAGTACTGTCGGGGATTTTATCTATATCTTGGACCTATATTTTCCCTTTCCCCTTATTATCCTTTGATGAGCATGCTCTTTTCTGAATTCCTTTCTGAACATGGGAAGGGGTCTTTTTTTTCCATGAGAGTTTCCTACAGCCTCAACACTAAAACATGTTAATAACAGAAAATATTCCCAATCCAAACTCTTTTTCTTTAACTCTTCTAACACCAACAAATTTATCAAACTAAAGTGGAAGAGTGAATTTTCAAACTATTTCTTCTTTCCTTGAACTTTATCAACCATTTTTCCTAGACTCCTATGAATATAGAAGGAAAAATTCATTGTTTTCTTACCTGTATAATGCATCAAAATCCTGATGTGATAATGATAAACCATTTTAAATATTCCCTCATGGGTAAAATATTTTTGAATGACTTTTAGCGATACGTGAAACTGATCTTAAATGTGTTCCTTCGGAACTTCAATAGACAAGCTTTCATCTTTGAACTTAGGCTTAAGAAATTGATTGCAGAAAGTAGCTTCAACATCCATGCCCTTAAACTAGTTTTCACCATCTATGGCTATCACCACATCCTTGTGGTGACTGAAATTGTTCTTTATAAGCCAAAAAACTCCAGTGAGCCAACCTTTGTCTACACACCATCATAGTTCAAGGTAAATTATTTTGATACCTCCATATGTCCTCCTTATAATTTCTAACATAACCCTAAGAAACCAGTTATTTGAAACATCTCAACCACTGATGGATAAGATTCTATATGCTTCATATCCTAGGGCTCATACTTCTGACTAGTCCTCCTCCTTTTCTATATTTCTTCTTTTGTTGTCTCACCATCATGGAAAAACCATACTTTACCAACAAGAAAAATCATGCTAGTGGATTTCGTAGCGAGTTTGGTATTTCGTAGCATGGAAATTTTTGCAGAAATAGGGAAGATAAATAGTGAGTCAAATTAAGAATAGCAGAAGATGGGTTTGATAGAGACAAAGTAAAGTCCAACAACTTATGAATTTACAATGATGAAGGCATTTCACATCAACTGTGTGGTTTTGTAGTAGATTGATTTCACAGTGAATTGCAATGTTGCAAAATGAAAATTTTAGGGGAATATGGGATTTTGTTGAATTTGAGGATATACATAAAGGGAAAATCTTAGAACGGGTTGAAGAGTCTTATCAATAAAAATGGAAACCACAAACACTCAATTTTTGCAGCATCCATGCAATTTGCAGAAAAGACAAAATTTTTGTAGTGGACTAGAGATTTCACAATCATTTTGAAATTCATAGCGAACTATGAAAAAGGGAAAAGGAGAATTTGCAAGGAATAAGGGAGTTTCACAGTAACCAAACTAGTTTGCAGTGCTAAGGTAAACACATGGAAAACAAGCAAATTGTAGCGATAAGAGATTTAACAGTGATAAGGAATTCACAACAAACTTTAAACTTGGTGATAAAAATGAATATTTTCTCAAGTTTGTTAATTGTAGGTAATTTTAAATGTAAATTACCAAATTAAGCAAGCATCATGAGCAATAATGAGTTTTGGAGGATTTCCAAAACTAACCTGAAAGAAAAGACTTGCTTCAAGGAAATTCATAGCATTATATTGACTTAGCTCTTAGATCATGATTCACTTATAAAAATCATATTTGAACCTTAATATCATCCCCAAATAACTATCATAACATGAAGATCATATTTGACATAATACGACTGGACAAAATAAATCACTGTGAATTTTAAGATAATTTGCAACAAACATTTAAGACTTAACTATTAACCATGATTTCACTCAAAGACCAACTTTCCCAACCATATCAACCTTTTAACAAATAATCATGATAAAAAAATAAGGTTTTGGTGATTATGCCATGAATTTCACCTTCGGTGTGAATTCTCCTAGTTTTTTGTGATGTGTGCTTTACCTAGTCATCATAATCTATTATTACCCTTGAGTAATTCACAAAGACATGATTATAGCTTGACTTATGATAAATACTCATGAGTGACCTTATATTATATCTCATAAACATTTTAGTCATGGACTCTCTAGGACAAAGAATATGACTAACATAGGATCAGGGACTAAAACACAACACCAAAATTACTTTTAGGAGAAAAATATAAAGTATAACCACGCCAAGACCCTAACTAGACACGTGACCGATTTTAGACTTTATGGCTGACATAAACCTTTGAAATCAAACTTAAAAGACTATTTATAACTTATCATATGTATTGCATTACTATGCACTAACATTGGAACCAATGGGGATGTTGTCCTCCTTATGAAGTAGCAAGAACTTGTTCACACTAAAAAAACTAAAACAATATGACTGTTCAAAGTTATATTTGTATAAGTTGAACAATATTCTACTGAAAAACCAATTTGACAATGTCATAGTAGAATCTTAGGGCCTTCTCCTTGGGATTCAAATTCTCCCATTGATCATCCACACTTGTACTATTTTTTACACTGAATGGTATTTACAATGAAATCTCAAAATTATTGATTTTAAAATTGATAATGTTTCAGAAAGAATCCATTAAATGGACCACCTTCTGAAAGATATCCATTCAATTCCTTCAAATTGAAAGTGTTATTACCATGAAAGGAAACAATTATATATGGTCATTTCCATAAATGGTCAAACTTACCATGCTTCTCTTTTTCTTCAATCCAAGAATCCCAATTAATTACTATGTCATCAATTTTAAAATTTGTAGATTTTGTCCTTTTATCAAGCAACGTCTTCACCTTGTCCTCAAATTTATAAGTATTATTGTAAACTTCCTCTCTCATCTACTATACTTATATAAGCTTATTTATCCTCCTCTGAACATGATTAGGTTCTGCCTCATCTTCCTGCAAAAACTTCATAATAGGTATTCCTAAGAAAGTAGGAAAAAAAACTTGTGTACCATACACTAACTGGAAACAAGAAGTTCCTATGGTACTTTTTATACCGAATCTATCATCCCAAAGTGCATAAATCAATTTAGTATGCCAATATTTCTTATTTTCCTGCAATAACTTCTTAACGATTCTGACCAAAATCTTATTAGAATATTATGCCAACCCCTTACCTTGAGGATAGTAGGTTGTAGAATGACTTAGCATTATGTTATAATCATTACAAAACTTGACCATTTTTTTAGATTTAAAATCTTGATCATTGTTAGTTATAATCTTCCCAGGGAAACAAAATCTAGAAAGAATATTGCTTTCAAGAAATTGCACGATTACCATTTCAGTTGCTCACCTTGTAGGGATTGCTTGAATCCACATGGTTAATTAATCAGTTGCAATTAGAATCCATATATAATTACCTAAAGATGGTGGGTTTATTTCTCAACTGAAATATAAACCCCATTGCTAAAATAGTGCCTCTATAGAAATGGATTTTAAAGGTAATGGTATAAGTTTACCTCTTCCTTCAAAAATATGGCACTCATGACAGGCTTCCACCTTCTTGTATACATAAGAAAAAATGGTGGGCCAATAGACACCATATCTCAGGATTTTATTCACAATAGTCTTCCAATAATAGTGTCCACCACAGTCTCCTTTAGGGAACTCATCCATAATCTTCTCTTCTTCATTTTCCAGTACACAATTCATTAACAATCCACTGGGATATTTCTAGTAGAGTTTACCATTTAAAATACACAATTTTGATGCTTTGAGTTTCAGGAATCTTGCCTTAGTTCTGATTATTTCTATAGGGGCTTGTAAATTCTAAAAAAACATGTATAATACCTCCATACAATGAAGAATTTTGAAAATATATACTAACCTGCAAAACTGGTTATTCCACATCACTGCTTGAAAATTTAGCAAGAAAATTTATGTCCAGCACCTCTAGATTTGAATTTTCCATCATTTTTGCTAATCCTTGACCTTTAATCATCTTATCAGACTTAATTTGCAAATCATATTCAAGTAACATAGCAATCCAATTACCTATTTTTTCCATCGGGATCAAGTTGGGTTAAAATATCTTTAACCACATAATTAGGAACATATGAAATTGTATGAGAATGCGCCCTAAAGTCTTTGAAACTCTTCACAAATGCATATGCTTGTTTTTCCATGATGTTATATTTCAAAGTGTTGTCTCTTATAATGTTTCTATAGAAATAAATTGGTTTCTCCTCGCCATGTTCATTTTTCTGTAAAACAACCCCTGCAATTGTATGCTCAAATGCAAAAGGAAAAGTATGAAATCATTATAGAAATATGGACTTACTAATACCAATGATTTAGTTATAACCATTTTGATTTCCTCAAAATCTCTCCTTTCTTCATATGTCCATTTAATCGTATTCTCTTTTTTCAACATGTTAGTAATGAATCTGAGAATTTCAGAAAAATTTGATATAAATCTTCTTAAAAAAATCATCGTACCAATAAAATATTGTACCTCTTTTTTCCTTCTTGGAAAATCAATTTTCATAATTGCAACCACCCTTCTTGGGTCAATTTTAATCCCTTATTTTGGTATTATATTCCCAAGCAACTTACCTTCTTGCATGCCAAAATTGGATTTTTTAGGATTTAAAGAAATGCCAAATTTCCTACATTTCATGAAAACCCTTCCCATATGTTCTAAGTGATCCTCATCATATTTGGAAAATATAGTTATGTCATCAAGATATATTGCCACAAATTTATCCCTTTCTTCAGCAAATGAAATATCCATTTCCCTCTAGAAAGTGGCCCCAACATTCATCAACCTAAATGGAATCTTGACATTCATAAATGTACCCTAAGGAGTGGTAAACATTGTTGTTTCATGGTCCTCAAGATGCACTAAGATCTGGTTGTATCCTGAGAAACCATCAAGACAGTATTTTTTATCCAATAACCTTTTGTAGTATATGATCCATCTTAGGTATAAGATAATTATCCTTCAGGGAGATTTTATTGATATTTATAAAGTCTACAGATAACTTGATCTCACCATTTTTCCTTTTGGAAAGCACCAAATTTGCTAGCCACCTAGAAAATATCAACGAAACAATTAGTTTTGCATCAAAAAGTTTCCTCACTTATTTTTCAATCAATGGTAACAACAGAGGGTTAATTCTTCTTGATTTCTATTTGAAAGGTTTTTCATTTTCTGTAAAAAGAATAATGTGTTGAATTACATTTGTGTCATATACCTTTAGATCCTCATAGCTCCAATAAAAAACATCTGAGAATTCCTTCATCAATCTAGTATATTCTTACTTCTTTTTAGCAGACAAGGTCTTATAAATCTTCACAATCCTTGGCTTATCTTCGGTCCCAAGATTGCAATCCTCCACTTCACTGTTATCAAACACAACCTTTTAATTTTTGGCTACATAATTACTATCAAAAAATTTCTTAAGAGGGGCCAATCCTTTGGGAATACAGTTATTTTTAAGTTGAATTATTTATCTTCCTGCTATAGCATTGACATAATCCTAATTTTCTAGAATCACACTCAAAACCTAATTGGTGCTTTTAGAAATTTCATGATTCTGGTTTTCTTGGTCTATCCTACTATTTACAAACTCACCTGACATCTAGAGAAATCCATTGATCTGATCACCCTCTTCAAAAAGGTGTCAGTACTTTACATTTTCAGGTACTACAGTCCTATGTTTCACTTCAACTTCATAGATCTTAAGTTTGGATAAATTGGAAACTTGATTCAACTAGCAATAGTGGCTAATGCATTAGAAATGAGATTTTAATTCCTTGGAATTACTGACACATTACACTCATCCAAATTCTACAACAAATCTAAAACCATATTTTAATATCCCTTCATTCTTGGATTCTTTGTTTGATAGATACACTTCACCTGTTTGATGACTAATTTAGAATCCCTTTGAACATAAATTTTTCTAGCTATCATATCTTTCAATATGTTCAAACCTAATATTAGTGCTTCATATTCAAATATATTGTTTGAACAATCAAAAAATAATTTATAAGAACAAATATTACTGCCATTTCTTGGAGAACTGATCCAGATGCCTGCACCCGCTCCATCTTTTCCATCAAAACTCATGCTCCAAAACTTTGCATCAACCTCATCGAACTGACTTGAAATCTTATATTTTACTTGCTACTCACAAATCATCATTTGATCCTCAAAAGGTCGAAAACTATTGTAAATAATTGATGATCAAAGATCAGTATCCACAACATAGATTGGATGATTTTTCAGGATTTTCTTTGCTACTTACCATATAATCCATTTAAGTCTCCCTATACAACTTCCTCATGTCTCGGAATACTGGTATGGTAGAATAAGACATGTCCATATGCAATGTACCTTTCAACTTTGGTGGAATATCATCCACCACTACATCCATGATGACACTTTTGGAAGGTATTTGAGACAAGATAACAACTAAGTCTTTAATCACACCCAGACACTTGGACATTTCTAGAATCAAATGAAAAAAAAATATTTATAGGTTTTTGTAATATCAAGCCAAGACTGTCCATTACCACCTTTGGCATTAAAATGTGTGAATTAGCTCCTGATTCCAACATAGCATTGTGTAATACCATATCATGAATGTTTAAACTAATGTAGAAGGGAGGAACTTCATCATTTTCTTGACTATCTTCCACATGAGGACCAAACAGCAAATTAGGATGATCATCTTGCAAGTTCAAGGAGTCATATGTATCATCATCAACCTTCAACACCTTTTCAATTTGACTTCTATACTCAATATTATTCAACAACGCATTAAAAGGAACACAATTCTTGTTTAGAAATTTCATTTTCAATACTAAAATGAGACAGAGTTTTTTCAGCATCCTTTGTACTCACCTCTATTCTTTCTTCTTGAATCCTCTTAGGTGCATTGTCTCTAGGATTTGGAATATCCATCTTTTCCTTGTATTTATCTGAAATATATTTCTTTTGCACATCTTTTTTCTACATATCCTTCTTCTCAGTAACATTTTTCTACTACAAATATGTTTTTTGCTGACTTGTAGAAAGTTGATCTATTATGGATTTGTTGACAACCATGTTCCTAAAATTGTAATTCCTTTGCAAATCCAATACTTCAATTTGATATCCTGTATTATATTCATCTAACTCATCCATCACATTTTCTTCATATTGACCTGTAAAGGATTGATCATGTCTTCCTTGGTCATGAAAACTATGTACTTCTCATGATCAAAATGATGAATATGATCTTGCATTTTTTCATCATATTCATCATCAACTACATTCTCCTAAAAATGGGTTCTAACTTGTTGATCAGTTGGATTCCTTTGTTCTCTCTTTCTAATCTGAGGAACTTGAGGCCTCCTGAAATTAGGGTTTTTGTTATGAAATTATTAATATTGAGGTTCCCTCATAGGTGTATTATTTTCCATAGTTAATTTATCCATCATTTTCTCCATGGTCTTCATTACCAAGTCAAACCCATCATCTAAGGATTGTAAAGTAGATGATTGAGCCTTCTCTTTAAGCTTCTTGATTCATGTATCAATTTTTTTCTCCATCTTATATGATGCCAACAATATGACTTCCACCTCTATGGTGCCATTCATAATTCCTACTAATGTAGCAGATCTCCTTTCCCTCGAGATTAATGTAAAATCACTGTGAAAAGCATCGGCATAATGTAATTTAGCTACACATGTTGGAGGTTTAACTTTAGTAGGGATAGCATCATAAAATTTGGTAAACCTAGCATAAAATTGTTGAACAGTTTCAGCAAGATCCCTCTTTAGGTTGTTATACTAAGTTAAAAGTTGAAGAGGATTCTTTTCAATATCCCATTTTCTGAGAAAAAGTGTCTCAATTTTTTCAAAATTAGTTATACTTCCTTCTTGAAGACCCCTAAACCACTTTTTAACTTCTCTATAAAAACTCTAGGAAAACAATTTCATCTTAACATCTGCATCATAAACCTCCTCAAGGTCTATAAAATCATTGAACTAATCTAAATATTGTTGAGAAGTGTTTCCTTCATCTACACCATACTATTTTATCCTTTGAGCATAATTTTGAGGCAGGTCATGAAGTTGGAAAGGGAGGACAGGAGAAGCATATCTAGCTACCATGACTGACTAGGAGGATTTTGGCCTGGGATTGCTAAAGTACTAGAAGAAGTAGGTATGGATGTCTTTGTGCCAGATCAAGAAGGAAAATGTGTGTTCAAACCAGACAAGATTTTATCAAGTTTCATTTTTGTCATAAAAAGTAAAGGGTCTAAACTTCTAAGGGAGTCAATCTGTTTTAACTGTTATTTGAGCCTATTGTACAAGGAATCTAAATAAACTTGTTTTTTTCATAGAATATTGGATCTTCTTACTTTGGTAATTTTCTAGATAGAGGACCGTAATTTTTGAACATTTCACTATCAAACACAGTATGACTCAAATTTGTTTCTAACTTATTTCTGAACAAGGACAACTCAAACTTTTCATCAAAGGAAATATCTTCTATAGTTTTAATTTTTCTAGCAGGAAACAATATTGATCTTTCAATTAGAGGAATACATGGTTGAGTTCGGCCACTTGATTCATCGTTTTTACTAAACTTCCTCAAAAGCTTCTCTACATATGGAACTCCTTTCATAGGATTTGGATCAGGATTCCTTCTTGTATGAACTTTCTTAGAAGCCATAATTTCTCATCTAAATAATCCTTTTAATGCACAAGGGTAAAAAGTACATCCAATGCTATATGAACCTTTGTCTACCCTTAGGGTTCATATCTAAACACTGCAAGAACCCATTCTTCCTAGGAAATATGATGCCTTCTTTTTTCCCCAGTGATGATTCCAAGATGTTAGAAATTAGTAATTTCTCTAGGTTGTAACAGAAAAACCCCTAAGGTAACCTTTTCAAACCTACTTTAGGTTGGATTCTGGTATTTCCAATCAAAGAGGGCTCTCTTTTGGATTTTGATATGTTTTAAGATGACAATGACTAGAACTGTAAAGAGGACAAATATTGATATTTTTGTTGGTTGAGTTGAAGTGACAAAACCATTGGGCATATGGTCAAAAGATGATAATTAACGATGATCAAACTAAGAATAAATAAGATTTCTTCAAAGGGATATCTATTTAATGTGCTATGATAGGAAAAATTTTGATGTAGTATGGGAAGAATAAGGAGAAAAACAGTCCACTAAACATAAACCACCATTAACACTTGAATTTCATGTTCATCTTTAGATGGAAAGGTTGAGTATTTGACTACACTAGTTTTAGAGAATTTATTTCTCAAATGAATTCCAAGACTATGAATTTAAACCAAGTACTTGAGAAATACAATTATAAAAGATATAGGAACAACTAACAGAGAATGATCACAATACCATATGCACATACACACATGAATCCTTGAAATTTTTTATTTCCATTCAGTCTGAAACAATTGTATTAAACTTCAAAGTACAATTCAACAATCTTCTTTCAAATCCAATCAAACCAACCCTATAGGAGGGCTTTCACCCTAGCTACGAGTAGGAACAACTACCTTCTGTCTATAGGATAGAATGGTAGGGTTCCTATGGGTGAAATAAAACCCTACAAAGAAATGTTATCTCTGAGCTATGAAACCCTACAGCAAACTATGAGTACATAAACCTGCAAACAAAATAATCCACAAAACTAAACTATCAATAGAAATAAATGGTTATACCTTCAATCTTAGTGGAAATGGGCCACCATGCCCTAGCTTTGGAAGCACCTCTATATGTGATGGATTCTTGGCTTATGGAGGTATGGAGGAGAGGGGGTGAATGGATTGAGAGGAAAGGGTCTCAAGGCACTCACATGGGAAGCATAACGATAGGGAGAGAAGGAGTGTTTTGAGAGTGACCCCCACCCCTCTATTTATAGTTTTTCTTTGAGATTTTAGGGTTTTAAGCCTTTGGTTAGGGATTTAGCCCCTTTTTTGGGGATTTAAGCCCCTTTCTCCCAATTCTTAGCTCCTTTGGGGGTTTTAAGCTCCTTTGAGGGGGTTTAGCCCCTTTTTGGAGGTTTTAGCCCCTATGAGAGCTAATTTGGCTCTTTTTAGGGGTTTTTAATCCCTTTTCACATTTTTGAGCCTTTGCAAGGGTGTGGGGGTCAAATGAGGGTAGTGACATAGATGTCTTTGGGTGGTGTAGGTCATGTAGAGCTCATTGAAGGACTCTTTAGGTTCACAGATTGCCCCCTAATGTGTGAGGGAAGGAGCTCATCGTATTGCCGATGGACATCATAAGATTTTCTGGGGAGAGGTGGTGCTTCCTGGGCTGGGGCATGGTGAATTTTTGTTTCTGTATTAATATGGTTCCCATCAATGGGTGAGATACAAATAATGTCTGACATGTTTATGGATGAGGTGGGCATCCCCATGCTCATAACGATGTCAAGATAATAATGTGATATAGGCTATATAATGCAAGAGTTGATCCTGTACAACTGTTGTTACAATATTGGTTTCCTCGATAAGAGGCTGAATACAATATTGATATGAAGAATTGTTACATTGGACCCATGGAATTCTCATGGAATGCTACATCTCCATGACCGATGGCCTGCTAGATCCGGAACGGTACATAGCTATAGGGACTTACTAATGGAGAGTCAAAGTCTCTGTGGTATAAATATGTTGCATCAATCATAATTCTATATAGGATCACTGCTGGGGATTCTAAACAATGTCTCCAACGCAACCCGGAAATCAAAAGGGACATGAACCTGTTTGGGTCCCTCACATAGACTCATCAATGTGCTAGTTTCAGGTGACATCTGAGGTCTTCAAACCAATATTGTGCGCACGAATACCCTGTACGAATATCAATGGTGTGATGATGTATCTGTAGTCAAGCATGTGAGACACAACCATCCTGAGAGGCACTGGGGACTCCTCTCAATTGGTCCAAGGAACTCATCAATGAGGTTAATGAAACTAGGATACAGGGAACTCTGGGTCTATCCTCTAGAATATGTGTGTTTTCGTCGACAAAGGGAGACTTGCAACTGGCCAAGGAAATGGTGTTTCCTTGACCAGAAGCATGAGGGAGATAACCAAAAGATGTGAGACAATATGAGGACTGGCCCACTGAATGAGGGGTAAGGTGGAACAAGGGCAAGGAATCACCAGGGACTCAAACTTACTTTGTTCATAGTATGACGCCAGGGTGGACCAGGAAGCAAATGAAGTTGACTCATGGGAAAGGGATCATAGCTGTAATACCGGGAATGTAAATGCAGATGTGAAATACTTGGGGGAGGTAGAAAATTTTGGTATTTATGGGATCCAAGGAAAACACATCGCAGAGTACTTTGAACAAAGGCGACCCAAAGTGGGAATGTTTCCAAACTGTTATATGTGGGGTGGTATCTAAAGAAACCATTGTGGTATGATCTCATGGATTTTTAGAAAGCCCAAGAAAGTAAATGCTCAATGGTGCTTTCAATTTTAGAGATTCTAAAAGCATGAAGAAGACTCCAGTGGGGTCTCTTTTTTGTTGATAGTTTCATGTGCTTGAAAAAGATTAAAAGTTTACATAAGAGAGATTGCCCATCCTTTGTGGGATGGGATACTTCTTTACCGTTGGTAGTCCAATCAGGACAGAAAAGGTTAAACCTATACTGACTGATGGTCATTCAAATACTTTTACGAGCATGAACGAAACCAAGTTTGCTTGACGATCTTTTCTTGATGAGAATGCTAGAAAAGAGCTTAAAGACAACCCATGGTGAGATTTTTCATAAAGTTTGGCCCCTCTACATGAGAAAGCATAAAAAGATGTAGAGAAGAATAGTCTTGGCTTGAATCTGCCAAGGTGGTCCTTTTCAGATGGTAGTCTACATAGTCCACAAAAGGAGATAAACAAGACAATGTAGATTCCCTTTCGTATACTTTAACAAGTGGGAAAGGAGGTAGATGAGCTTGACAATCTTTTCATTCTTTTAGGAGTCAGAAAAGAGCTTAACAAAAACTCTGGTATGGTTAATCGATTGAGGGGCCAGTCATGGTGCCCCCATGTCGGGACAATGGACAGTGGTCCAAAGGTCATTCATGTAGTATGGATGGATCAGGTGGATCTTGAACATACAAACACATGCACGGGATAGATTGCGGTAGAGGAACACAGACCGAGGTGGCTCTCAGAAAAAGGTCAGAAGAGTCTTGTGTAAGTCATGGTGGATGGACTGGACTACATATGATGTGAGTGCAAGTCCGAAGATATTTATATGCCAAATGTATGTGAAAGAAATGATCCGCCCTCCAGGAAATGGTCCGGGAACCCACAAAAGCTACGGGGGACGGATTAGACAGTTATATGTTGAAATAGTAAAATGATGTTCCTTTCGAGAGATGGTCTGGAGTCCTACATAAGTTGCAATGGTGATGTGATGAAAGTATAGGTCTGGGGACACTTATATCACAATGTGTTATGTAAACCAAGGTAACTCTCAGGAAGTGGCCCCAAAAATTACTTACTAAGCATGAGACTGTGGTCTCATTGAAAGATAGAGGATAGAAAACCAAACCTGGAGGTGTGAGGGGTGTCTCAAATAGACTCCAGATTCCTCTAACTAGTAGCGACTAGTGTTTCCCCTAGTGCAGTGATGTACAGGGAAAATCTAGGCCAAATGGGGGCCTATGGGTATGGATCTAGCTCAATGTACAATTTTTTATTCACGTGATGGTATGAAAATTGATTGGGCCTCCAGGATAGGTCTAGGGACCTGATGGTATGCTAGCACGGTGGTAGCTAGATCATATGTGTGACATACTATGTGCATGTGCAAATGTGGAAAAAACGTTGCAAAACAAAAAAGAAAAAACTACGTTATAAGGGACTCATAGTGGCGGTATCAGGCATAGACTCACTTGAGGTAAATCCCGTTACATGGATTCTTCAAGAGGCGACCATCTGAGTCAGTGAAGAGGTATGCCCCCTTGCCAAGATGAAGGTCATTGGTAAGGCAGGGTGATGGAATATGGTATTTTATGGGAAGAACTGATTCCACACTATGGTTTAAAGGGAATGGGGTAAAACTAGATGCAGTCTTATAGATCTCTCTGTCATCGCATAAGTGGTGCCATGATAGATCAGGTGGATCTTTCACAGCCAATGAGATAGAAGGGAGACCGGTGCTAGCGATCATGTAAATGGTATTGGTTGTGGTTTTGATGGCCTGTCCCTCAGTCTCTATTGGAGGAAGAGGGGCATTCCTGGAGACAGGAGGAGTCTTTGATGGACCCAGAGGTAGGTGCAACATCATATCAATTGGATGGACAGGAGTCAACACATCTTGGGGCCTCAGAGGTAGGGTATGTGGTTCAAGGTACCACAAAAGAACTCCCAGTGTGAAATCCTATAAATTTCGAGTTGCCAAGACAAACTTACTCACGATCCTGGATGGTAGGAAAAGGAAAAGGAAAAGGAAAGGGATCGTGTTGAGTGGGAATGAACCCCAATGTTTCCTTGGTAAATGAGGTTGAGATTGCAATAGAGGTAGCGGCTTTGGCTGGAGTTGTGGTTGCGGATGGAGCTACGACTGCGATTGGTGTTGTGGGTATGGTTGGGCTTTAGGTGCAGTAGTGCTATATGAGAGCATGCAAAAATATGCAGTATCACTTGGTGTCTATGGAGGTGACACGAAGGGGAAGGGAGCCATCATAGAGGTGTCAGTGAACAACCTAGGGCCTACATTCAATAATGGTAGGGTAGTTGTGCTATCGATAGTAGTTTCAATGGTAGGGATAGTGTTGGTTGGTTCCATTGGCCCCTGTAGATCATGGTAAGTCAGTTGATCCACCATCACAATATTCTCATCACGAGGGAACATCATAATGTGGAACTCGTTGGATGCCATGACTCTAATGGCATACATGTAGCTCCGTCCCAAGAGTAGGTTATAGTCCAACTGTGTGTTGACTACCTCTATGTCAATTAGGATTGTCTTCCTTGCTAAAGTTATGGAGACATGCGGAAGGATGCCTTGGGCTCTGGTGGGGTGGTCATCGTAAACACGGAGTGTAGTAGTGGAAGGTTGAAGGGTAGGGGACCCAAGTTTCTTCCACATAGATGTTGACATAACATAGGTGTATGACCCTTCAATGATGATGCATCGATGGACCACCAAATTTTGGATTCAGACCTGAATTTGGAAGGCGATGGTGGATGGAATTCTGGGTTCTCCTTTGTCCAAATAAAAAGTGATAAATTTGGAGTTGGAGGGGTCTACGACACCGAGGGTAGCTAGTAGATATTTCCTTTGTATTGGGCATGTTTTAAGCACCTCGAGAGCTGACATGGTTGTAGGTGACTGGTCCAAGTCATCAACAATGCTATAGTTTGTTGGTGTATTTGTAACACTGGAATGTATTCATTTGTATATCTTATGTATTGTACCCCGATGTTCGTATCAGGAAGTATCTGTAATGTAAACAAGTCATGTAAAGTCATTGAGGTTAAACCTCCATTATAAGTTGGGGAAATAGTCCCCACAATTGAGTTAAGGTTAACCCTCCTTGTTGATCGGAGGGGAAAGTCCCCACAGTTGTGGGGCACTAGGGCTATTAGACTCTCCTAGAGAAGTCAGCCCTGGTAAGTAATTGTTAAGTGAGGCTGACTTGTTGGAGTGGACATTAAGTGAGAGAAAGAATATAAATAGAGAGTGATCCTCTCTATTTATTACACACACTCACTCATTGGGGTGCATGAGTGAGAGAGGACAAGCTGTCTCAAGTGAGAGAGAGAGAGAGAACAACTGTTGGAGATCATCTTTTCTGTATTTGGGTTTTACTGCTGCCATTGGTGCTCATTCTATCTTTGAGGAAGTTGCAGGGTTTTCTCCTTTATGGTTTCCCCAAGGAAAATTATTTGTGTCTCTTGTCTATTGTGATTTTTGTTGTGCGTGTTATTCTCTCAGATAAGATCCTAGATCATATTACTTAATGATAAAAATCTAACATGGTATCAGAGATAACCTGAGAAGAAGACATTATGTAGCTCTAGAAGCTAGGGATTCTTAATTTTTGGGTCTCTCCACAATCCATCAGCAAAAGGAGGCTAGGATGAATCTCCATTGAAGGGCGCATCTTTCTATCAAAGCATAATTTGATTCCAGGTATTTTCAGTTTTTGCTGCGAGAAATTAGGGATTTTTAAAGAAGAGGACTTTTTGAGTGAGCCCGGTATAGGATTTATCTCCTCCTCAAAATAGAAATTTAGAGACCAAGATTGAGATTTTCGGTTGAGTAAAACGCTAGGAAAGTCAAACCCTAATTTGACCTTGGGCCGAAAAAACCCTAAAATACTAAAACTTGTATTTTTGGTAGATTCTCTATATCACAAGATTGGAGAAGGATCAGGAGCCAAAAATTTCAAAATCCAAATATAAATTCCTGATGTACACTGTGTAAAAGTTTCATCCTTATATTTTCTATATTCTGGGAGATATGATTTCTCCAATTTAGGGTTCCAGCCTCTTCCAGGATTCATCCCTAAACAGGACACCTGGGAAGAATTGCTATATCTCAGGATACAAAGGTCCAAATGACATTTCTCAAGATGTTCTAGATAGGGAATAGAATGTACTTTCTGTGGTAAAAGTTTTAGACCTTGATGATGAAATAGTGACATGTGGCAGTCCGTACAAGTTCTCTATTCGGAACAGTCCTGAAACAAGTCACCTTGGAAAAACGCTCATAAGTCCAAATTGGTGAAATAAATTCTGGTAAAAACTGTGGTCTTGGAAAGAGAATAGACAAGGTCACCTTAGTACGAACTTGTGGACACAGAGGAGCATTAATTTCAGAGATACCGCAGAAACAGTATCAGGAATTTCTACAGAAAAAATTAGTAAACTAGGGCTTCCTACTCCGGGAGCTTCCCTCCACTGTTTTCAGAAAAGGAGTACATTGGATAGATCGCCTTGAAGATGTCTATATTTTTATCCAATAATATATGAAAGATTCTAATTTTTAAAAATTAGGGTTTCTCTGACAAACCCTAGATTAGCTAGCTCTAGAACCAGGACGGACACCTCAAATCAGTAAGATATAATCTTTTGCTATTTACATTTGAGGTTGTCATTTCTAAATGACTAGTCACACCAGCTTGATGACAAGCTTGGTGAAATTGACAAATTCCAAGCATGCAAGTATTGGATCTCACTGGTTCTTGAAGAAAATGAATTGGACACCTACATAAGTGGAGAGGTTCCAGTTCCAGAGGGAGATGAGGCTAAAAGCCTTACACAAGAAGAACTTGGTTAAGGCCAAGAAGATCATTGCTGATTCAATCAAGGATCACCTTATACCACAAGTGTCATACCTAAAGAGACCTAAAGAGATGTTTGATTCCTTGACCAAGATATTTGAAGGGAAGAACATAAATCAGAAGATGACTTCAAGAAACCAGTTGAAGAATGTGAAGATCCAAAATGCTGAGACCATACAGTCATACTTTACAAGGGTCTCTCAAATCAAAGAACAACTTGAAGCAGTAGAAAAAGAAGTGGAGAATGCAAAAGTTGTGATAACCACCTTGAATGGCCTCCTAGGATCATGAGGATTCATTCATTCGAGGAATGTGTTCCAGAAGGAAGCGATTACTTTCAGTAGACTCTGGGAAGAGCACACACAAGATGAAGCTCAGCTCATAATAAGAGAAAGAGAAGATGGGATCAACTGAAGATCAAGCTCTCATGATTCAAAGAAGATCCCTAAAGTGATGAGGAATACGAAGGACTCAACTCTTGAAGAACCTCTTATCCATATTAGCATTTGGATAAGAAATTATGTTGTTATGAATGAAGAAGATGATGAAGTTGAAGGCTCGAGAAGGAGTCTACCAACGAAACAAATAAAGATAAGTATTCAATTGTCATTTCATGATATTGTTTTGTTATGCATTTGTTTATATTCAGTTGATGTATTATGCATGATAGAATGTTTGCATTAATGACAGTATACTACTAATATGCATGTGATGGGTAAGTAGCTCATGGTGCAATAAAACTCTCCATTTCTACTTATCTAGAATGAAACCTCTTTGCTGACATATTGGATTAGTGCACAATCTCAATGTTGTCCTAGTAGAGATGGAAGGCATCTAGAAAGCTTCCATAATAGATGGATGAATTTTGTATTGGCTAAAATAGTTGCATGATTATATATTTATGCATACAAATTTACCATTATGAATATGCATTATGAAATGTTTCTAATCATACAACTGGTGCATTTGAATTGTAGGAAAGATCACGTACAATCGCCTACAAGAAAAGAAGGATGATATTTGTTCTGAAGAAAAAGTGACGACAATTCAAGAAAGAATCCAAGATGAAGAATAATATGACAATACTTTCAAAGAAAGAAAGGTTCCTTAGACACAGTGCAGTTATGTAACACTGTTGAGCGACATCATTGATGAAGAACCTTCCAGCTATGAAGAAGAAGCCAAGAAGAAAGGGAAGAAGAGTACCAGTTCAAGAAGAATGATGTCTAGGATGTGGCATGTAGACCCAAAGGGAAGTCCATAGTATCTTCCATATGGATATACAAGATCCAGCATGCAGTAGATGACAACTTTGTGGGATACAAGGCAGGATTCATAGCATGAGAATTCTCATAGAAAGAAGGTATAGACTACGAAGAGACATTTGCATCCAGTGGGAGTTGAGGCACATGATAGGTAGACTCATGTGTGCAAATTAAAGAAGACCCTGTACGAGCTCAGAAGATAGCCATGGGATAACACATACATGAGGAGCTTGATGAAGATCTTAACCTTTGCTACATGGTTGAAGATAAAATCCTATAGAGGATGACAACCTCACAGATGGGTGAGAGAAGAATGTTTTCAAGATAGAGGATCTTGGTATCCAGTGACCCAAGATGGATACATATAATAATAGTAGTAGAGGAAGCTACTCGTCACTCCAGTACAGGATACATAGAGTACGAAAGGCAGAGGGGGAATAATGCTCTACTTTAGAGGGAGCGACTACAAAATATCCTAAGGTTCGACACGGTACAACAAGATGGGTAGATTACTGATGACTCTAGGCTTTACCTTTGCTTCAAGGTTGAAGGCAGAAGACCAGTGATGCTCCTGTTATATGTCGATGACTTGTTCCTGATAGGAAATCAGGAACTCGTTAGAGATGCAAGAAGGAGACTTGATGTCGAGTTCAAGATGAAGAACTTGGCAATGATGCACTACTTTCTAGGCATGGAGGTGTGGAAAAATGCGGATGGAATATTCCTGGGACAAGGGAAGTATGCAGTGGAGATCTTGAAGTGGTTCAGGATTATGGACTGTAAGGACATGACCACACCTATGGCATCGAACCTGAAGCTATTGAGTGTTGCTTCATTAGAAATAGTTGATGCCATGATGTATCATCAGATGATTTTTTCCTTGATGTACTTGATGAATACGAGACCAGATATTTGCTTTATTTTGAACACATTGAGACATGTTCACCTGATGGTTGCAAAGCATGCGGTGAGGTACCTGAAGGGTACAGTTGAGTATGGGCTCAAGTATGATACAAATATGAATATTAACCCGGAGGGTTATGTGGATTCGGATTGGACAGGAAGTACCATTGATCAGAAGAGCACTTTGAGATGCTACTTCAGTATGAGATCAGAGAGGATCAGTGAACTTCCTATATGTGATCCAGAGTGAGATCTCTTGAAAGATGGAGTTCTAGCATAGCCGGTGAGACAGGTTGTCTGAGCATAAAATCCTGGCGAAGCTTGTAGGTGGCTCAGACGTAAACGGTCCTATAGGTTGTCCTCGGATGTAATAGGTCATGGAAAAGCTCATAGGTTATCCTCTGATGTAATCATCCCTGATGTGATTCTATGCTAGAAATGGCTAGAGTGAAGTTTGAGTACTTCAGCAAGAATCTTGGTGTTCTCTAGATCAAGGTTCCTTCCAAGAGGAAGTGATGATTCCGTGAGCCCTTCTGACATGATGATAGGATTGATTCCTCCCATGGTCATATGTAAGTGTTGTGCCCTTCTGACATGGTGGTAGGATTGGTTCCTCCCATGGTCAGATGTAAGTAATGTGCCCTTCTGACATGGTGAGAGGATCGGTTCCTTCCATGGTCAGATGTAAGAGTTGTGTCTTTCTAACACAATGAAAGGATTGGTTCCTTCCATGGTCAAATAGATGTGATGATGCCACATCCAATATGAAAAAGGACTACCTCTGTGATGACACATCCAGTATGAAAAAGGACTGGCTCTGTGTAGATGCCACATCTAGTATGAAAAAGGACTGGCTCTGTGATGACACATCCAGTATGAAAAAGGATTGGCTCTGTATAGATTCCACATCTAGTATGAAAAAGGAATGGCTTTGTGATGCCACATCCAGTATGAAAAAGGACTGGCTCTATGATGACACATCCAGTATGAAAAAGGATTTTCTTTGTGTAGATGCCACATCCAGTATGAAAAAGGACTAGCTCTGTGATGACACATCCTATATGGAAAAGGACTGGCTCTATGTAGGTGCCACATCTAGTATGAAAAAGGGTTGGATCTGTGATGACACGTCCAACATGAAAAAGGTCTGGCTCTATGATGATACATCCAACATGAAAAATGGCTGGCTCTATAGAGGACTACATCCAGTATGAAAAAGTACTGGCTCTGTAGATGTGCATCCAACATGAAAAAGGGTTGGCTCTGTCGATAACTACCTACATCATGGAGGCTAGGCCTATACCCAGCATGAAAAAGGGCTAGCGTTGTAGAACTTCCTATGATGAGTAGAATTGAGAGATAGCACCAGTGATGATCTAGATCATCTAGGCTTGATGATGATCCAATGATTCTTTAGATCAAGTGATGATCCAAACTTAATGATGATTCAGTGATGCTCCAGATCAAGTGATGATCCAAACTTGATGATGATCCAATGATGATCCAGACTTGATGATGATCCAGTGATGCTCCAGATCAAGTGATGATCCAAACTTGATGATGATCCAGTGATGCTCTATATCAAGTGATGATCCACACTCGATGAAGATGACTTGAAGATGAAGATGACTTGATGATGATCCAAATGATACAGAGAATAATACTTGTGCTGATAAATTGTGTCAAGAGAATACCTTCCTAGTTAAGAGGGAGTGTTGATGTATTTGTAACTTCAGAATGTATTCATTTGTATATATTATGTATTGTACCGCGATGTTCCTATCGAGAAGTATCTGTAATGTAAACAAGTCATTTAAAGTCATTGAGGTTAACCCTCCATTGTAAGTCGGGGAAATAGTCCCCACAATTGAGTTAAGGTTAACCCTCCTTGTTGATCGGAGGGGAAAGTCCCCACAACTGTGGAGCACTAGGGTTATTAGACTCTCTTAGAGAAGTCAGCCCTGGTAAGTAATTGTTAAGTGAGGCCAACATGTTGGAGTGGACATTAAGTGAACGAAAGAATATAAATAGAGAGTGATCCTCTCTATTTATTACACACACTCACTCACTGGGGCGCATGAGTGAGAGAGGAGAAGCTGTCTCAAGTGAGAGAGAGACAAAAACTGTTGGAGATCATCTTTTCTATATTTGGGTTTTACTGCTGCCATTGGTGCTCATTCTATCTTTGAGGAAGTTGCGCTGTTTTCTCCTTTATGGTTTCCCTGAGGAAAATTATTTGTGTCTCTTGTCTCTTATGATTTTTGCTATGCATGTTATTCTCTTAGATAAGATCCTAAATCATATTGCTTAAATGATAAAATGCTAACATAGTTCACTGCAGCTCTAGTTGTGGTATTGTTGGAAACCCATAGCATGGGGGGGCATGGGGGAAAAGGGGGTAAGTGAAGAGATATGTTGGTGGCCTTGGACGTGGATGCCACTAATGGGTGAGCAATTTTTGTAGTGGACCCATATTGGTTCTGTCTGGTCTACAAGTTGACCTCGTCGGTCATCATAGCTAGCAGGTAATGAACCCCTATCTCTATAGGTGGGGCCGCAGCAGGGGATGTGGGTGCAGGTGGGGGAATGGGTGTGGTTGCTACCAACCCTTGGAGTGGTAATAGGTTCTGTAGCACCATGGGTCAAGGGCCTGGTGGTGCTAGGTTGGGTAGAGCTAGTACTACCACATTTGTACCGCATTGAGCCTTAGTCTGAATAACCTACTTGGCATGGTACATGAAGGGGCACTCATACGTATAGTGCCTGTAGACGTCGCATAGTTTGCATGGTTTATTTCTCCATAATGGAGCGTTTCATCTAGGTGGGTTAGGTTGTTGGGGATTTTGAGCCAGTCATCTTGCTCCGATGTTGTTGGGAGGATTTAGATGTGGGCCACCTCCTTGCGGTTGGTTGTTACCCAGGTTCCTAGCTTGGTTATTTCTACCTTGCCCTTGTTGGTTGTTGGGGGCTAGTTTATTAGGATGATTTTGCTAAGCAAAAACTTTTCCCAAGGGTGGTGGCGGAGCTGGGATGGGGGTTAGAGAGGCTTGCACAGGTGGTACATAGTAGACTGAGGGAGTTGGGGGGGCTATAAATACGGGAATTTGTCCCAAATATTGTTGTGCAGGCCAAGTTGGTTCATAGGCATGCTGTTGTGGCATGGGTTGTGCGTAGGAGGTTGTAGCTATGGAATGAGACATCATCCTTAAGTAGTCAAGAGCTTGATTTGGGTGGGAAACACTAGGGGTGTTGCTTGGGTGTGGCGGCATCATAGGCGGTGCCACATGGTGTTGTGAGTGAAGGGAGACCAAGCCTATAATGCCATCTGTGGCATAAGATGCCCCCAACCCATAACAGTAGGAAGTGCCTGCATGTGGAGCATATGGAATGATGGTATATAGGTATCCAGACTGAGCATAAATCAGATCAAACTACTGGGACTTCAAGATGGCCTCCTCTTCGGATTGGGGATGTTCAGATGCGATGTCCTTTGCTATAGGTGGTAGCAAAGTTGTAAGGAACCAATCCAGGAAGATCTTGTCATCAAGTTCAATCTTGCATAAACTACGGTGTCGCCGCCACTCATGGATGTGGTCAGTTATGTGGGTCGCAGTATTCTGGCGGTAAGATACCAAGATCTCCACCCCTTCGTCGTATCTGACAAGGATTTGGAAATATTGCAGGAACATGAAAGCCAAGGATTTAAAATATGGGTACTTGGATTCAAGTAGCTTAAAGTACCATTTGGATGCAGCACCTATGAGGGTGCATTGGAATACCCTGAGTCTGATCGAGTCGTCTACGATGTTGTTTGATGAGAACCATAGGTGAAACATCATTATGTGGTTTTTTGGGCATTCCCCTGCCTTCCCTTCAAAATTTGGAATGTCTGATGGGAGTTTGGTTGGCATGGGAGGCAAATGGGCTTGATGGCAGATAGGGTCATTGGTTAACCTGGCCAAGTCAAGCAAGTTGAGGTGTGCCATGAATGGGAGGTTATACCCCAGGTTGATATGGGAAGGACCGATAATAGTAGTGGGGTTTACAGAAACATGATGTCCTTGCATGACTAGGGGTACTTGTGGAATAGTTGTGGATGGGCCACTACCCCCAGGTATGGAAAGTGGGACAGTGTGAGCGGAAGGGCCACTGCCCCCAGGTATGACAGGTGGGACAGTTTGACTAGTGGGTGCAGATGGAGGTAACTGAGTTAGAATAGTCTGCATGGAAGTACTAGGACCACCTCCAAGGGTGTTGGTGGTGGTGTGAGGTATGGACATGGGTCCACTACCAATCACCAAGCCAGAAAGTGGATCCGGGTTTGCACTAGCCATGGGGCTAGATGGTGCAATGTGTAAATCTGGCTTAGATTGATATGATTCTAAGTCTAAGTCAAAGGATGTGTGGCCTTCTGACGGTGTAGGGGTTCATCGAGAATGGTCTTGACGGTGTTGGTTCAAGGACCCAAACTATAATGGATCGCCTCTTAGGCATGAAGAAGAGCATGGGGGATCAATTTTGTCTATTTGGTAGATCAAGTGGTGTAATCTGAAAATGCCATTCTGGACCTCGGTTTCAGTGGCTTCCTATTGGCTTTTAGGTGGTCACTCGGCCACCAAGACTACCAGGAGACAACGGTTGGCTTTTTCCTCACAAGAGTGCTAGTCAATCGGTAGGGGTCATTTCCCATTTCGCTAGGCAATTTCTCTCAATGACCAGCTACTTTGGGGTTCCTACGGTACTCCTCACAATGAGTTTCAGGGCTGAGCCCAAGTACTTCCCACGATTAAGGCAGTCAGCGACTTATTTCCTCAAAGACTACAAGATTTTGAATTAATGTAAATTGATAGATTTTAATGGCTAGCTCTGCGTCATGAACTGAGTTTGGTTATCTTTTTTGGTGTAGTTGTGTGCATGTTCAATGTATGAAAGATTGTCCATTTTTTAGATTATTTTTTGTTATGACTGCAATTATGGTTTATGAATGCTTCATAGATGTTTGTGGTTTGTTATAGGAATTACAAAATGGGAAAATTGTTATGAAACCAGTGAATTATGTAACAAAAAAATTGAAACATGCAATAATGAACCTCAACTATTGTAGCCTTTCTAGGTGACTACCTTACACCTATATTCCTTTTCAACTAGGAAAGAGTGTTGGGCTCTCAACACAATGGGACTAATCCCATCTGTAGATCCTCATGTCACTCTTTGAGTGCAAGGTCGTTCAACAGGGAGGACGCGAACACCGTGAGGCCCCCTAGGCCTACCACCCCCTCTACCTTCCAAGTCACCTATTTTTAGTGATCTAAAGCAATAACAAGTGAAATTTCTATTACTATATGAGATTTACCCTTCATCTTATCCCAGAATACTAGAGAGGGTGATGACTAGTTAGAGGAGGAAGGGCTAGGCAAGGGGTTAATTTCCAATGTTTAATTAAAAACTGAAAACTAACTTACATAAAACATATTCAAATCCATTAATAACCAGTCAAATATATCATTAATTTGTAGAAAAATGTATGCGGAAGAAATCAGGCTACTGGACAGTGGAAGTTGAGCCGCACTGACAGTCCCAACAACTTAAAAATTGAATTCTAAGAGACAAGTCACTTGTTTCGGGGAAAATGCAATGAGGGGATCGCTATTGTTTTCCAAAAACAGGAGAGAGGGTCACTCAAAAACTTAAAATAGGAGCGATCAGGCTCCTGGGAGTGAAGTCGCACTTTTCGGGCCCAAATGAGTGACTAGGTTGCACCTTTAGTGCCTGAATCTACGACAGGGCCGATTTTTTTTTTGTAGGTCGCGCTTTTTAGGCCTAAATAGGCGACTGGGTCCCTCTTGTCGTCTCGATATGACCAATCTAGCCCAGAAACTGAAAAAATTAAAAAAATCAAAGCTGGGAACGATTGACAGTAACTTGTATTGTGGCCAAACAGGCTCTGGTCAGCCTTAAGGGGGATCAAATGTAAACATAAATGCAGAAAAAGCAGAGATCTAAACTAGATTTAACATAAATTTAAACTAGGTTAACAAAACAAAAATAAAATTGGAAAACTGAAAAATAACCCAAGGATCTGGTGGGATCGGCCTGGTATGGTCGCCAAACTGTAGTAGAGATTTCACCCTAGCTATAAGCAAGAACACCTACCTTCCATCTATAGGACGAAAGGGTAGGGTTCCTATGGGTGGAAGAAAAACCCTGCAAGGAAATGTTAGCTTTGAGCCATGGAAACCTTGCAAGAAACTGTTAGAAAAATAAGAAATGGCTACAAACAATCAGAGGAGAACCTGCAGCAAACTATGAGCAAATAAACATGCAAACAAAATAACCCATAAAACTTAACTATCAACAGAAATAAATGGTTATACCTTCAACCCTTTGTGGAAATGGGCCAACATTCCCTAGCTTTGGAAGCACCTCTCTATGGGATGGAGTCTTGGCTTGTGGAGCTGTGGAGGAGAGGGGGTGAATGACTTGAGAGGAAAAGGGTCTCAAGGCACTCACACGGGAAGAATAATGATGGGGAGAGAAGGAGTGTTTTGAGAGTGATCCCCACCCCTCTATTTATAGTTTTTCTTTGATATTTTAGGGTTTTAAGCCCTTGGTTAGGGCTTTATCCCCTTTTTGGGGATTTAAACCCCTTTCACCCAATTCTTAGCTCCTTTGGGGATTTTAAGCTCCTTTGAGGGGTTTTAACCCCTTTTTGGAGGTTTTAGCCCCTATGAGAGCTATTTTGGCTCTTTTTAGGGGTTTTTAATCCCTTTTCAAGTTTTTGAGCCTTTGCAAGGGTGTGGGGGTCAAATGAGGGTAGTGACATAGATGTCTTTGGGTGGTGTAGGTCATGTAGATCTCATTGAGGGAATTTTTGGGTTATAAAACCCCTAGATAATTATTTCCACTAACATAGAGAAAAAATATTATATAATTTTTAGGAGGAGTCAAATTCCTCAAAATTTTCCAAAATAAGAAATAGTTGCAAAATATATGGGCAAAACAGTCTAGTTCCTACTGATTAGGGTTTTTATCATAGAGTAGCCAATACACTTTTAACAAAAAATGATTCTTGTGGATTACCAATGTTTTAATTCTATTCATATCTCCCATCTCAATTGTATATGTGGAATATCCAACTGTAGTCTAGAAGCTTCTAAAAATTGAAAACCTACATATTTCACAGCGAGTGGGAACGCTGCGAAAAGGTCTCTCATATGATTTTGGAGTGATCATGATTTCACTACAAAAATAAATTTTTGAGCTCATATTCCTTCAAAAATGATTCTATTAGTGGTGGTATTGATCATACAAATGTTCATTCAACTCCTGATATATTTATACCTTTTCACTCTCACAACATCCATCTTTGTTTTATCCTTGCACAACAAAAACTTCTCAAATTCGTAGCAACCCTACATGATCATGTATTTTCTTCATAACTTGATGAAATCATAATGATATTCATTCCTTTAAGGTAAGTGATAGTTTTAATAGATCCATTCCAAATGAATTCTTCTAAAAAACAATTCCTATATATTTTCACAACAAATTAGAAATGCTATGAAATATGTTCCCATGACAATTTGCAGTGAAATAGTGACACTGTGAAATGTTTGTCTTCAACCTTTCTTTATTTCCTTTGATGAGTAAACCCCAGAATTGACCATCCTAAACCTTCTTCAATTATATGCTAAAAAGTATTACTAATATTTATCGTCGCATGTATCCAGAAACCCTAAATACAACTCAAAACAAACGTTTGTCTTTCTAGGTCATGCAAATGGATTTTCCAACACTTCTTTGAAAACAAGCATAGTTCAACACTCCATAACTTTAGGTCTTAAAAACTTGTTTTATACTGGAAAAATTTAAAACTACATCCCTTAGGAAAAAATTGATATGGTTCGACATTATTTTACATTTAATTCCATGAAGCTTTTGCCTCAGCTAGGATCTTCAAATTCCTTTTTGATACTTTTCTTTTCACCCTCTCCAACTCTTCCGTCAATGCTCTATTCTCTACTTGCAAGGTTGTGTTCTATATTTTCATATTGAAGAGTTGTCTTTGAGTGGTTAATCATATCCTGAAAATTTTCCTGGAATTCTTAATCTTACCCTCAATATCATTCATCTCACCTGCTAGCTTAACTGCATGTTCCTGATGAGATTCTTTCTGCTTTCTATTTTCTTCCTTCAGTTGGATTATCATAAACTGTGCCTTCTTAAGATCAATCTTAAGACCCTTATTCACATAAAAATATTTTTTACTTGAACTCAAAACCTCATATTATCCCTATAGGCATATTATTTTAGTTGATAAGTCAAAATTGGCTATAGAATGGTATATTTGGACAGTGGAAGGGATAAAAATAGCTCTGCATAGGAACGGTAGCATCATGACACTTTCTCACTCATGCTTTCAAGGTCTGTCCACTTCTAAAACTAGACCCGCTATCTCAAAGCATGCTTCAATGAGTGGAATTACCTCATGCAGCCAAGACACTGGTGGTTCAGTGCGTCGTTGGTATGAGTGTGGTTTGAACATATCCTCATTGTATACCTCTTCATTTCTAAGGCCGTTTTCAGAGCACAGGGAACGAGATTATTCCATAAATCAAGAATCTTCTATCATTTTTCAATGGGAGTGAAAGGAATATTTGAAATATCTGAAGAACACATTGAATATGCTTACTAGAAGAGATAGAGAATGGAGAGATAATTCAGATAGACGGTGGTGTTCTTCCATGATAGTTGTAGATTATTCACAGAACAGGCGAGGTTCTTCTAGGAGGTTGCAAATAATTCACAAAGTGTGCAAGGTTCTTTCAGGATCCTTGGTTGAGAAAGTCGATTCTATTATCACCATTCTATGTGAATGGATTTTTTGAGTGTTGGAATATAAGTGATTATTAAATCAAATCTATTATTACAGACTAAACACCGTGTTAAGTGGCATCTGTATCCAACGCACCTTTAGGTGTATCCCAGGGAGGGAGAGAGGGCCATTTTTTCAATCAGGAGGAGTTTTATTGAGAAATGACAGTCATGGTTGGGACCTTTTATTCATCCTTTCGGAGTACTATGCCTTAATGACATTGTTGATTTCCCTTTGATGGGGTTTTTAACCTCAGTTTTGGTGTCAGGGGATCCTAAGGGTTGACCACTGGGTCACATGGCTCCATATCTTGTTTAAGAGCTCTAGTGGCCTCTACTTCAGCTACGAGACACTCATATTCATTCGTAGCCACTTTGGACACCCTCATGTCCCTTCATCCAATGGGCACCTTCTCTCCCTGGCCTTATCTCCTGAGAGGAAGACATCCTCCATGCCAAGTTGTTTTCATACTTTGAGGAGGGTGTTGAGGGATTTTGTAGAATTCTAGAGGTTATATGTGGTATAACTCCCTCCCTCCAGCTCACTCTAACATTTTTTTTGTTGGAGTATTTGACACCTGGTGATACAAATACCCCAAGTACCTTACCTTTTTGTTTGAATGTTGGTGGATGTGCATGTTCAAGTCTTAGTGGTATCCCTAGTGCTTCATTTTTTCATAGGATAGGCCATTACCTTTCACTCTTGTCACCTTAGCAAAATGAGGCATGCCTCCTTGTGAGGGTGCCCTAGGGTTTCTCCTTATTTTTTCTAGGCTAGTTGCTTCACCTATGAACCCTTCCTCACTAGCTTAGCCATCTTCCTTAGAAGCCCTAGGTTGGGTAGGGAGTTTTGTTAGGGTTAGGTTCCTTAGGTTTCACACCTTTTTTCTTCTAAAAAACCTAGTTCTAGGGTTATTTTAGGATTAGTTTAAGGTTAAATTTAGATCTATAATTTTATGTTAAAAACCCCTAAAAATCAAAAAATTATTTTTTTTTCACTTTTGATCCTCCCTAAAATTTCGACCTTCTATCCTACAATTCAACCTGCCCTATTTGTCCATAGAAACCCTAGGGAAAATTTTTGGGAGGCCCTAAAAATGTTAAAATTTCCTAAAACCTAAATGTTTCCCTAAAAAAGGCACCAAAATAGTCCTAATCTTGTTTTAAAACCATAGACCTACTCTTTTCCTTCACCTAGCATCCCTAGGGCCTTCTCTTTCTACCTGTATTCTCTCCATCTCTGCTCTCTATCAAAAAAATTGCAGACTACAATTTTTTGCAGACCTACCTGTCCATTTACCCTCGTTGTTTCCCTCTAAAAAAACCCTAACTTCTACCTTCGCACCCCCCCTAAAAACCTCCTATCCATCTACTCCTATCTTGAGTGTAGTTTGGGGAAGTCCTAAAGCCTCCACCTACTACTAAAACAGCCTCGCTACTCCCATTCTAACCCCCCATTACTCTATTTTGAAGGCTTTCTAGTCCCCTTATAGTGGCATCCCTTTCATTTACCCCAAAGTTATTCTCCTAATACCTACACACCAACATACAAACATTGGTTAGATAATCATAAGTTACTTGTAATGGACACCTAAAGGGTAAGATAAATGCTGGTGTAAATTATAAGTTTGGGTCATCATCTTAACTTGGGTTGTTTGCATATTTTCCTAATCAATTGGCATAGTCTACACACAAGATATACATACAATATTTTACATGGTCTGAAGTGGGTACAATTTTTCAGTTAATTCCTTATCACATGAAAATACTTACCCGTGCTATCATTGTTATGTTACTAACCCAACCATAATGATGCTAAATTGTTGCTAAAACATCGATTTCACAGTTGGTATTGTCCGTTGCCTTTATATAAATTGCATGTAATACACATTGGAACCAATGCAAAACTGATACATACTGCTACACGTTGTTGGTGGTTTTAATGCTAATTTTATAACAATGTGTTAACCATGGTCCTTTTTGTAACTCTTGAGTAGAGGACTGAAATACCTTCTGTGTCATAACTATATATAGTGTTTCATGTATTGTTGCACTTATTTGAGCTGTGATGAATGCTTATAATTGATCAATAATTGCATTTATATAGTGGATACATTGTGGATAATGCTTGTTTACAACATTACACCTCTCAAAGTAATTCATTATTAAGTGAATGATACTTAGTGTGATGTTGTTTACTTACGTATAAATGGATAAATTGCATTATTGAATTATACCTCATACACCCACTTAACACGACATTTTCACTCTCATATTTGACTCCAATAAGGCACTGGTCACCGACGTCCTTGAAAGAGAACAATTTGGTGTTTTAGTATCTTTGCATGGTTGTACTTCGGGATATCCCCTAGGAGGTTTCAAATTACGAAGTAGTTGGGGACAAGTGATTAAGGTGATAGTGATCACTTTTCCCACATAAGGCTTACCAAGTGGCTTGGCCTGCCATTTCAACTGGTAAAACACTGTTATCATTCCAATACTAATACGACAATGTTATCGGATCAGTATTCAATAGTTTTATGTAACATTATCACATAGAAAACTTTTATTTTGAAAAGAATTTTTTTTTAAAATGTTACATAAAAAAACATCTTTTAAAATATTACATAAACATTTAAAAAAAACTTGCCCTTTACTAATGAATACAATACTTCAAAATTGCAGTAATCCAAAGAAAGGTACCAACACCTTTCTCATCGGATGCTTATTAATTATAGATATGTCTATTAATATTGAAGAGATAACTTCGAAGAGCTAACTTCTATATTTTTTTATATCCAATTTTAGGGAGGGATTAGCTGCATTACAACTTTCTCTTGTTTAATAAAGTAATTTTCAAACAAGTGAGTTAATGCAAAATATATGGAAAATGTTATGAAAGAGAAATGTTTTTGTTTCCTAGAAATATATGCTAATCCAAAAAACCCTTATTTTTTCTTACAAACAAAAACTTCAACAAATTCCACACAAAAAAAAGAGATTTTAAATCCAAAAATTTCCAAACTCAGGATTAGATCTCATTTAGATTACTTGAAAATGCAAGGTTTCTCTCCATTTCAGATTTGTTGAGTTCTTACAATGTGCACATTTTCTACTATGTTTCTAATTTGGTGAGTTAGCATAGGGTGCATGAAAAAGAGCATACGCATAACATAAAGGTAACAAAACAAAAATATAAACTAAAAAGTAGAATTGAAAGATTGAAACAATATGATAAATATTTAAAATTTGTAACCTAAATAGTATACCTTAATGTATGCTAAATTGGATATATATTGGGAAAATGGAAACCTTTTTGGGTGAAACAAAAATTGTTACCAACTGAAACTAGTGCTCTAGATGAAATGGCACAACTCTCTTAGCCCATGAATACATAAAAACCATAAAATCTAGAAATTATTTGTTGCATGTAACGATACATGTTCAATGTCTCTATTTACAATGGGAGTGGGCTGATACCATTTAGAATAAACATGGTATTCTATGCAATATGAAAACCTTAAGGCATCCATTTAGATAAACATATCTAATATTAGTACGACAATTTATTATGTTGTTAAAACCCTCAAAGAGGGAATAGTCCATTACCCTCGCAAACACAACTACTTGAGGAAATATACTAATGCAAAAGGAAAATAATTTACATATGAATTTCTCATAATCAATCATTAGAAAATGACCCTATATGATCTTTAAATATATATCATGGAACAACTGGGTGTTCAAAGATAAATAAATTTATCTTTGAATCCCTTTATGTCTGAAACATATAATGGTTGTTGGGTTACATTGTTGAAATATTGTAACTTCAAAGGATATTCTAAATGTATTTTACTGATGTAACCCAAGGGATATGTTATTATTCCTTTGTTGGGATGTTACTGTTGTAACTGGTCAGCATAGAGTCATGAGGTAAATCGTCCATTTAATGCAGGTCATTACTACCCTAATGAATAATATAAAATATTGTTTTTAATCTTCCTACGTGAATTCGACCCAGACAATTTAGTGGGGCTGACTTGTCTAGGGTAAAAGTCAGTTGAGATAATGTGTATAAATAGAGGAGTTGTGCTTCTCATTTGGACACATGCTCACTCACTTGTGTAGCGCACAAGAGATAGATAGATAGATAGAGAGAGAGAGAGAGAGAGAGAGAGAGAGATCATCAAGGAGGAGAATACATGTTTTGGGGTTATATCTTATACATCTTATGCAGAGGAAGTATTGTTGGGTTTTCTTCCCCTTGATGCTTTCCTGGGATAAATATTGTGTCTATATTGTGATTTTGTTTCTTTCAGTGATTCTTCATATGCCGCTATTGTGAATTTGTATTGAACACTAATGATATATAGTCTACCTTATGAAATATTAACATGGTATCAGATCTAGCCTCAATAGGACAATTGTCACAAGGTGAAACTCTCTCTCATCTCCCTCCAGAAGAAATTGGGGTTTTTTGTAAAGTTTGGAATTTGAAATATCTCCTTGCATATAAATTTGTACCTCCATAGAGCATATCTATTGATCCCAGGGTCGAATATTTTGGGTGGTTGAATCTATGGGAAATCCAAACCCTAGTTTGGCCTTGAACCAGAAATTATGCAGAAGCTGCAACCTCACAAGTAGGATTTGGAGGGTGAAGATATGGGATATCCATAAAATAGTTGGACCAACGAAATCACCTCAGTTAAGTACATCTCCTGGTAAGTTCAACTTTTCATTTTCAAAAATTTCAACTTTTAGTGACCTACTAGACAGGATGGCCCCAAGCACTAATATTGAGGATAAATTCGAAGGCATAGAAAACTTCCTAGCATGGAATTATATGATTGGTCTCATTATCAAAGAGAATGGCCTTGAGAAGTACATCGAGGATGAAGTTGCAGAACCAACAGAAGTTGAAGCTAAGGAGAATCATGAACAAGACCTAATCAAGACAATGAGGATTATTGTTGATTCTATCAAATATCACTTTATCCCTCAAGTGTCATCTAAAAATACACCAAATAAAATGTATTATGCACTTTCTAGAATGTATGAGTGAAGGAAAATCAACAAAAAGATGAATCTGAGAGCTCAACTAAAGGGAATCAAAATGAGTAATGAAGAATCAATTCAATATTACTTCACAAGGGTCTCCTAGTTCGGGAAACAACTAAATTCCATTGGAGACACCCTTGATGAGGATGAACTAGTTGTGGATGCTCTCAATGGTCTCACTAGGGCCTTGGGACTCATTCATATAGACTATCTGTTTCAGAAAATAAAGTCTGAAGTTTGACATAGTATGGGAGATTGCAATCAAACTTCGAGAAAGGTAACCATAAACCTTCAAAGAAGAAGTTTCAAAAGAAAAAGAAGGATTAATCAAAGTATCAATGCTACAAATGTCCTAAGATAAAACACCTTGGTAGAGAGTGTCCATCACCAAAGAATAAGAAGAAAAACAAGAGACATAATTCTCATCTAGTTGAAGATGAGGATGAGGAAGAAATACCTCGAAAGATACTAACAAAAGAAGAAGGTGTGGATGAATATGTACTATTCTCTGCACTCTCTGGGTCTATAAAACCTGGAGAAGATACATGGATTATTGATAGTGGTGCTTCAAAGCACATGACATGCAAGAATCAAACTATGTCAAGACTTGAAGAAAATAACTATCCTCACAAGGTATTATTGGGAGATGACTATCAATATCCCATCAAAGTTATTGGTGAATCAAGCTACAAGATTGACTCTAGGTCTTCCATGAAGATGAAGGAAGTACTGTATGTACCAGGTTTGAAAAAGAACTTACTTTTCATATAATATGTATATAATAAAGGATATAGACTTTCTTTTATAGATGGATAAGTACTTATGTGGTCCAAAGGAAAGACACTTGAAGATGGTGTGGTCATTGGAGAATAAGAAGGAAGATTGTTCAAACTCAAAGGACATCCAGAGAAATCCCTTGCCCATGAGACTACTAGCTCAAGTGAACTATGGCATATGAGGATTTCTCACATCAACTACAAAGCACTACCCTATGTGAGAAAAGTGGTAACAGGGTTACCATATCTGAAGATTGATCATGAGGGAACTTGCAAAGGATGTGCAAGAGGAAAGAACATCAAGAATCCCTTTTCGAAAAGTGAAACAAAGACTAAAGGTACATTAGAACTAATTCATTCTGATGTATTTGGTCCTATGTCACATTTATTTATGGCTATTCAAGAAAGACATGGATATACTTCTTGAATAACAAGAATGAAGTGTTCATAAATTCAAGGAATTCAAAGCCTAGATAGAGAACCATTCAGAAAGAAGAATCAAGGCACTGAGATCAGATAATGGTAGAGAATATACTTCAAAATATTTTGAAGCATTATGCAAGGAGGCAGGAATCAAGAGGGAACTAACCACTCCTTATAATCCCCAACAGAACGGTGTTGTGAAAAGAAAGAATAGAACTATTATGGAAGCAGTGAAAACAATGATTCATGACCAAGACCTCCCCATGAACCTATGGGCTGAAAAAGCAAGAGCATTTGTATATGTGCAAAATAGATAATCTCATAGTGCTCTTGGATTCAAGACTCCTAAAGAAATGTATATAGGAAAGAAACCTGAAGTGAACCATATCTAGATATTTGGTTTTCTAGTATATGTGAGTATTCGGAAAGAGAAGAGAACCAAGTTGGATCCTTCTGGAAAGAACGGAATATTTGTTGGAGTGACTATGAAGTCTCCAAATCCTTCAAGATATACATTTCAGTATTGCATCATATCGATATTAGTAGGGATGTAACATTTTATGAAGATATAGCTCTTACGAAATCCACAAGGTGCCAGCTTGAAGAAGTAAATGAAGAGGATGTACCTCCCAGAATGGTAGAAGTTGAACCCTCTCCCGAAATAGTAGAATATGAAGATCGTGATATGCTATAACCTCAGGAACTCCCTACTATGGATATGTCTCGAAAGAGAAAACCTTCTTGGATAAGAGAAATCATACAAGAAGCAGAGAGATATGGAGCTCGAGAAGGCTCCACAAGAACAAGCAAAATATCAAATCCATACTCCAGTTATGTAGCTTTGATGTGTGACCTTGTATATCAATAACCCACCAGCTATGAGGAATCTAATCATAAGAGACAATGGATTGAATCAATGACGGAAGAATATCAGTCAATAATGAAGAATGATGTTTGGGATATAATACCCAAAACAAGAAAAAAAAGTTTGGTATCCTCGAAATGGATCTACAGGATAAAACATGTTGTTGATGGAAGTATTTAAAAGTACAAGGAAATATTTGTGGCTAGAGGATTATGAAGATACATTTTCTCTACTAGAAAGGTACACTTCCATCAAAACCATCATGGAATTTGCTTCCATGATGAAGTGGGATCTACACCAAATGGATGTAAATACAACATTCCTTACTGGTGTGATTGAGGAAGAGGTTTGCATCGAACAACCACAAGGATTTTAAGTCAAAGACATAGTGACTCATGCATGTAAGTTGAAAAATGATCTGTATGGACTGAAGCAAGCTCCTAGATCTTGGTATGGTAGAATAGATGGCTTCTTGACAATATTGGGCTTTACCAAGAGTAAATTTGATCCTAACCTAGTTTACATGAAGGTTATGGATGATGAACTAGTCATACAATTATTGTATGTGGATGATATATTTCTGACTAGAAATGAGAAATAAATCATTGATTGCAAGAAGAAGCTAGCTAAAGAATTCAAGATGAAAGATCTTGGATTGATGCATTATTTCATCAACCTGGAAGTGTGGCAAAGCCCAAAAGGAATATTTCTGAATCAGGGAAAGTGTGCAGTAGAAATCTTGAAAATATTTTATACATTGGATTGTAAATCCATGGCCACACCCATGGAAACCAACCTCAAGTTGTTATATGATGAGTCATCATAGTTAGTGGACATGAATCGGTACAGACATATCATTGGGTCATTAATATATATGACGATTACAAGGCCAGATATATGCTTTGTTGTTAACACCTTAAGCCAGTATCTAGTTAAACCTAGACGAGTTCACTTGTTAGCTGCAAAGAATGTGATGAGGTACCTAAAAGGTACGATGGACTTGGGACTTTACTATGGTAGAGATCATGACTACAGATTATATGTATATACGGATTTATATTGGGAAGGAAGTGCCACAAACAGAAACAACACCTCGGGTGGATGTTATTGTTTGGGATCTACCATGATCTCATGGTTTAGTAAGAAACAATCTAGTGTTAATCTTAGCACAACTGAAGAACAGTACATAGAAGCTTTCTCCACTAGTTGTGAAGTGATATGGCTTAGAAAAATGATGTTAGGACTATTTGACATGGAGTTGGACACCATAGTGATTCTTTTTTAAAACCAGAGTTGCATAAAGATGATAGAGAGTCTGGTGTTCCATGATAAATCAAAGTAAGAAATATGATACTTTAATATAAGGGATATGGTACAAAAGGGATCTATAAAGCTACAGTATGTGAGTATTGATGAGCAAGTTGTTGATTTACTGACCAAGCCTCTATCTCGAGTAAAGTTTGAATATTTTCCTGACAACATTGGTGTAGATCAAAAATAATTTCCTTGCAAGGAGGAACAATGATGGGACTACAAACTTTCCTTGCAAGAAGGAATGATGAATATATGGACCCACTTCAGAAAGGAGGAATAATTCGAATATATGGACTCCCCTCGGAAAGGAAGAGCAGGTTGAAGATATGAATCCTCCTCAAAAAAAGGGGGAGCAGGTTGATAATATAGATCCTCCCAAAAAATGGGGAGGGATGATGAGACTGATATCTATGATGGTATGATAGTGATTCTCCAATATGAAAAAGGCCAAGTGCACCTGAATATGTTGACAAGGTCCATCATTCACTTGTTGACAACAGTATGCTCTAACAGGAAATAACACTATGTTCTTGAGAGTGGTCCTTACTAAGGATATCCCTACAGAAGTTACTCTCACATGGAGAGTACCCACATTTATTTATGGATACCGTAGAATAACTAACTTGGGAGTGGTCCTAGACTTAGTGCAAAGGATTCTCTAGGATGAGTCCTTATGGATGACAAGGCTGACATTTACATGCAATCAAGATCTTGTTTGTAGACATTACTCTTGTATGGAGAGTATACCCACATTTAGATGTAGATGCCATAGAATAAGACTCTCTCGGGAGTGGTCCTAGCCTTAGTGGAAAGGATTCTCTATGACGATTCCTCATAGTCCTCATAGTATAACACTTGCATGGAGTTGTCCTGGCTCTAATAGGATGAGGATTTCCTATGATGAGGGCTGACACCTAGGTGTGGTCGAGATATTAAGCTCCATACAATACTTTTGTATGGAGAGTATGCCTACATGTATATGTAGATACCATAGTATAACACTCACTCAGGAGTGGTCATAGCTTTGAAGTTGGGGATTCACTATGATGAGTCCTTATAGACAACAGGGCCTGCATCTAGGTGCATTCGATATCTACACTCATTTATAGATGATTCAGTTGGTCGGTACTATGGACCCTCCTTGTTAAGGGGGAGTAAGTTGATGGATGGTTGCATCATCCTTGGACCTATGTCCTAAAGTGATATGGATTGATCATCCCATAAAGAGATTGTGTGCACTACAGGTAGTGCAACGGCAAAAGGATCAAGAAAGATCAAAGTGTTGCTGCAAAGGATTGAGAAGATCGAAGTGTTGTTGCAAAGGATCAAGAAGATTGAAGTGTTGTTACAAAGGATCGAGAATATCGAAGTGTTTCTGCAAAGGATCGAGAAGATCGAATTTTTGCTACAAAGGATCGAGAAGATCGAAGTGATGATGCAAAGAATCAAGAAGACCAAATTGATGCTACAAAGGAGTAAGAATATCAAATTGTCGCTTCTAAGTATCGAAAATTCGAAGTGTTTCTACAAAAGGATCAAGTGATTGTGTGATGCATAATATGAAGACATTGAAGAGTGATTGTTCCAATTACTGATTGTGAAAAATTCCTATGACTTATAGATGTATTACCTTGATATTGCTGAAGATAATATCTCTCTTTACTCCTATAGTCTATGATGATGTTGTTAGTAGAATAACCTTCTTGTTAAGGGGGAGTGCTGAAATATTGTAACTTCAAAGGATATTCTAATTGTAGTTTATTGATGTAACCCAAGGGATATGTTATTATTCCTACATCGATATGTTACTATTGTAATTGGTAATCATAGAGTCATGAGGTAAAGCCTCTATTGTAAGTCGGGTCATTAGTACCCTAATGAATAATATAAAATATTGTTTTGATTCTTCCTAGGTGAAGTCGGCCCATACATTTTAGTGGGGCCAACTTGTCTAGGATAAACTTCAGTTGACATAATTTGTATAAATAGAGGAGGTGTGATTCTCATTTGGACATAGACTCACTCACTTGTGTAGAACATGGGAGAGAGAGAGACAAAGTGAGACGAAGAGAGAGAGAGAGAGAGGGCGAGATCAAATAGGAGGAGAATACATGGTTTGGGGTCATATATTATGCATCTTACAAAGAGGAAATTTTTTGGGGTTTTCTTCCCCTTGAGGGTTTCCCAGGATAAATACTGTGTCTATCTTTTGATTTTGTTTCTTTCAGTGATTCTGCATATGATACTGTTGCGAATTTGTATTGAACACTAATGATATATATTCTAGCATATGAAATATTAACATACATTAGTACAAATGTGTACCAAATAAACTCTCTTTACCTAAAGACACATTATAACAAGTTGATTTTAACTAACTCCTAAGTGTCTAAATATCCTAACACTCCTGATCTTGGTTGAAAGTGTCACATATTTCCATACCATGGTTTTTCCATTTGTGAAAATTTTTGAACCAAATTATTGTTTCATTGGGTCACTTAAGAAATGGTTAGAAGGAAGTGTATTTTTAATTAACATATTCTTGTAGTCAAAACCTCCTCACTTGGTTCCCTCACAAGTTTATGGGGTGAAAACGTCCTAATTCCAAGGAAAAGGTGTCTCCTTAGATTACAAGAAGCCATAGCTAAGAAAAAACAATGGACAATATATCACCCCCAATTATGAAAAAATATAATGGTATTATGCCTATTATATAAGAAAAGTCACCCTCTTCCTCTTCTATGGTTCAAAGTCCTATAAAAAAACAAGCTCAATTAAACCTATTGATACTCAAAATCCCCCAACTTATCCCCATATTAGTTGTAGCATGTATTGTTTCCACTTGATCTACATCCACCTCAATACCTTTAACATGGAAACATAGGACCCTTATGGCCTTGGATTTTCCTTTACATAACATAATTGTTAATGCACTAAACTAGGTTCCTAAGTTTAGTGGAAATGGTCTATTGAATATATAGGATTATATCCAATACTTTCTTGATGAATTAATACCCATGGATATCACTACCCCATATGTCATCATAAGTATGTTTAGAAGGACCTTTGGAGGGGAAGCCATAATATGGTATCACATTCTCCCCCATGGTAGTATTTTAGAATTTAACAAACATTTTCATGGGGTGTGTTATCCCTAAAATCTAAGCCTTGATTGCTAAAGGAAAAAGTTAGAGCACCTCAAATGTTGTTATTAATTTGGTTTAGATATGGTTTAAAGTGAGTCGTTAGATAGGTGAAAAAGAGGAGTATTTGAGATTAATAATACAAGAAGAATCAATTCAACAGATAATTATTATAGGTTCACAAACATGTATCCATTAATATTGTACCATAAGGCAACAAAAATAAAGAACTACAGTGGGAAAATGAACATACATGTCACCAAGATGATAAAAAAATGAACTCATAAATAATAAAGCAAGAACATAACAGTATTAAGAGCTTAGGGTTCAATTTATGAATGTAAACACATTTCTAAAGGAAAATCACCATACATTGTAAGGCTATTAGATATACAAAATTGTTAACCATCTATGAAAAACCTAAGCAATATTACACTCATAGTAGAAGTAGAAAAACAAAAATGAAAGCACGGTCTTATAATAGACCAGAGGTTTGGAAGCATGAAAATAATTGTGTATTGATGTATGAAAGATTAGAGAATTCTTTTCTCCTCCTTATTTACCCCAAATAAAACCCCCTTTTAATTGTTTTTGCTCTCTTATATAGATCTCATTACAAGACAACCTTCGGTTCTAGATCCAAAAAACATGGATCATATCTCAATTTGAAGATTACAAATATACATAAATAATACATATCAATTTCACAATTGAAAATCTGAAATTTTAATTAGATCTCATATCCATAAAAATAGGAGACCATATTTAATTTTACTATGACTCTATCTTGTAATGCAAATAAGAGATTAGAACTTAACAATTTCCAAACTTACATCTTCTAGACACCTACAACATTACTATGTCTTGGAGACTCATAGGAATTCAAAAAAATCATTTAAAATCAAAATCGTTATCTACTAGTGATTTTGTAGTGGTTTTCATCTCCAGGAAATTATGTAGAGCCTGTCATCTACAAGTGCTTCTGTATCACCTATCATCTACAAGCAATTTTATAGTGCATGTCCTCTACATGAAATTTTGTAGCACCTGGGAAGTTTTTATATAAGTGATCCTACAGAATATTGCATGAATTCCTGTGGAAATATTTTCTTCGAAATGTGAAACAAAGTATCTATTGATGCCAAAAAATGAGGATTTTCTTCGATTAAACATTCTTACTATGCCTTCAACACTGAAGAAATTTTACACCAGATTCTAAGGTAGTGTTGAGTCATTCTTTAGCGCTCCTTCATCTAGCCTTGGCACTTGAAATTTGGTGTTTGAACACATGCCATGACACTGGGTACTTGGAAAAGAACAGTAATTTTGAACTTACAGTTTTTTGTTTTCATATTGATGGAAAAAGAAACTCCAGGCCCTTTAACTGTAGTTTTGAAAGCAAGTCTTTACCCATAAGAAATGTTTAGGTAATTACCATGTTTTATTTTACATATCCCAAGGAAATCATTTGAGAAATTAATATTAAATAATTCAAACTAGTTAATTTCTCCCTTGGTTCTTGATGAATTCAAGTGTTTAGTTATGGGTGAGGTGGCCCTTGGGAATTTGATATTAATCTCAAGACTTGGACTCAGGAACTTACATTGAAATTGAATGAAACACTTATCAATTGGAAAATGGATCTCATCTCCAACACTGGGCACTTAAATCTTAATTGTCTTATTTAACGAAGAACATCTAACCCAAATTGTAAGTTCCCATAGCACACCAACCTCATATTATAAATATTTGCGACCAAAATATACCTCTTTTGGCACCATGCCCTTCACAATTTTGGAAAATTTCTCTACATATTCATGAGGATATTTTTTACAAAATGCATCAAATTAGGATTGAGATGAGAGGACGTTGAGAAAATATTACATAATTTAGATGGAGGTTTAAAAAAAAATAACGTGTATAGTTTTCATGCTTACATTGTCTCCATCTAGGGATAGCAATTGACTGTGAGGTGTTGAGAATTGTATACTTTGTGCTTGATCCATTTTAATTTATGATCCCTATAACTTGATCTACTTAGAAAACATCCATGATCGTCTACAAACAAGCCACATCCTTCAAATTGTTGATGGAACGGATTCTAATTGCTGGAAAAACGACAAGGCAATCAACAGGAGGAGAAATCCCAATATGGAAGGAGTCGAGCAATCCTACGCAAGGATGGTCCTATCACCAAAATGTTTGGTATAGCTAACCCCTACAAATATAATTCCTCCGCTGGCACAATGTGAATAGATCCAAATGGATCTCCTCTTCCTATGTGGAAGATCAAGAAGGTGTGTAGTGATAGTGTAATGATTTTACACTAAATATTATGAATGATGATAATATGAGGTAGAACAATTAGATCAATAATACATGATAGATGTTAATCCAATTTACAAACATATAAACCATATTTATTCTTTTCAACTTTAAATAAAACAAAGCAATCACATTGAATTATTTTATCCAAGGGTTTTAAGCACACAATTATTCTAACAGAAAAATTCCAAGAGAAAATTTAGCATTTAATATGAGTAATTGTTCAATAATTATGATAATGAGTATCTGAATCAAATAAATACATTTATTTAATACATTATTAACACAATAATTGAGTAATGAAAAATCAAACAGAGGTCATTGTGTCTAATAATGATGCAACGTATAATAAAAATGTCTAAAAGATAAAAGAATAACCAATATTCATCAAAGAAATTTAATGAATAGACCAAAAGATGACAAAAGAAACTAATGGAATTTTATTTAGAGTGCAAAAAATTACAGTTCTGCAAAATCCAAAGTGTCTCCAGTATTTCCCTTGTGGTTTATTCTCCTATCATTTCCCCATCCCCATTCCCATTATATCTTTATCTCTTTAAATAATAATTACAAATATTACAAAGAAAGAAATCCTCCATAGAAGTGGGGATCATAAAATATCATTTCATGATTTTCCAAGGGCAGACCACCACTCGAAAAATGCATCTAGTAGATGCACTATGTCCTAATATTGAGCATACTCTAGTTGCAACTAAGCTTTGCATATTAGCGACTCAATCTCCCTCTTCTTTACTTTCTCCCACTCACATATAAAGAGATTGATCCTCATTTGTGAAGTTAAGGTTGATTCAATCCATTCCTTGATTTCCTCCACGCGAAGGTGATAGATATTCTCAATTTGCTCTTAGATTTCGAGAACTGCACTTCAACCTTTTCCAGAGTGATCTTAGGTGGCAGAGCATCTTCAATTAGATCCATAAGTGGTAATTTCAGAAAACTTAACAGGTTCTATGATGTGAACCATCTTTTCTTGTAGGATCTATGTCCATCCTTAAGGGTGGACTCTATTGTTTCAGAAACATTCTCTCAATATTCCAACGAGATCTTGATTATCCTCAGTTTGATTTTATATAAGATTGGAACCTCTTCAGGTTTATCTTTAATGTACCTTTTCCAATCCACCATATCATCATAAGCTTTGGTTGCATCCTTCCCCCTCTGATTATAATCATAAAGGAGCTCAAATAGATGTTCAAATTCATTGTAAGCCTCTTGAATTTCATTTAATCCTTCAAACAAACCAACCATCACCTTTTTAAGGCCATCCTAGATCTTGGATGCTATTTCTTGGAATTATTTCTTTGTAAATTTGGAAAAATATGAAGCAACATATATGAAATGGAAATATTCTAGTTGTTGTTCAAGGGTTGTGATCTTTTCAGCATGTTTCACATTAATCCCTTGTTCTTCTTCAATATTTTGTTTGAGAACATCATTATACTTTTGCTTGTTCCTAACTTAGTCCTCATTATTATTTTTCAAACCCTGCAACTCATTTTAATGATGGTCATTGGCTTGAGATTGCTCTTGTTTAAACCTTTGGAGCTCTTGTTATTTTTCCTCAATTTCCTTGTTGAGTGAGGAAACTGCGTCATAATTGGCTCCTGCAAAGGCTCCCATGGAAACTATTGTTTCCAAAGCTTCTTGCTTGGCATCTGTTGATGCCCTCTTCCATATAATCTGGTTCGGGATAGTGCCGTGCATGAGTTTTCCTTCTCTAGCTCTGTTGGTTCCTTTCCTCAACACAGCTTCCTATGTCTTACTCCATAAATATTCTCCCAGTGAAACCACTGCATCATCAACAAAATATGATATTTTTTCTACTGTGGGAGTTGACGTTTCAAACACTGTGACTAAATACATAGGTTGGGAAATAGAATGGTTTGGGGTGGGCATGTTCACCTAGGAAATTGAAATAGATGGTGTGTAGGCATGAGAAACTGGGGGTTAAGGAATGGAAATAAAAATAGGAGTAATAGGCTCTGCAGAGGTGGCAGGAGTAGAAATAAAAACAGGTTGTAAATATACTGCGGGAACTTGTTCTTGGGATGTCTAAAATATTTAACATGAATGGGAGTAGCATGTTGCCCAATTTCTACTGAAAATGGAACTGTGAAAGTAGAAGAGTGGTAGAAAGAGTAGTGGTTGGAATGGACAAAGGCATAGAAGATTCCTAAGAGGTAGAGGTGGTGACTTGTGGGAAATGGATATCTAAGAATGAGTCATCATCCACTAAACCTTCAAGTGGATCCACAAATTCTTGGGGCACTGAGACAATTGGTGGTAATTCAACAAGAACAATTATTGTGCATGACAATTGGTGGGAAGTGCTTCTTCTTCAAGATAATTTTCCTCAATATCTAGAATCTCTACCAGTGGTGGTGGTTCTCCACTCCTCTACTTCTTTGCTTGAGGTTCAGAAGCTACTTTTCGCGCCTCTACCATTGAACGCATCAAATCTAAACTTGTCTTCTTCTCTGCTAACTTCATTAGGGAATTGAGAGTGGATGAAGGTTCAAGTTGTGGAGGATATTCAATCACAAATTTTCCACTATCATTTGTTTTCTCAGTTGTCATGGAAGAGGTGCTATCTTATGATTTTTGTGCTTCCTTTTTAGACAATTGCTTTTGTGCTTTTTCTTCTAATTCCAATTCAAGTATTCTGTAATGGAGTACCTTATTTTTCAGCTCTTGTTGGTACTAGAAAATAAATTTCTTCTCCTCAAGAGAAGAGACCCTACTTAAAAATTCAAAGAAATCATTGGCCCCTTGGTAAATAGAATCGTCGAGATCCTTATGATGAGCATATGCAGTCTTCATGTGTTCTTGGGTAAAGTGGTTTGCCAAGAAATACTTTGGATCATGCATACTTTTGGTGGATTGTCCAAGATTCAAAGTAATGATTTTCTTTCCATAAATACTTGCATGGGTGGGATTTTGTATTACTAGAGGTCCAAGGGTGAGGGGGAATTTGGGACACCCTTTCCTTTTGGCTCCAGTGAGTTTTGGAAACACTCCATCAATAATTTTCTAGAAATATATCTCTTCTAGAACCATTATGTCAAGCACAATTCTGGGAAGCAGATGAACAATGTTACTACCCCAGATTCTGATATATGCAAAGTATTCACCAACATACCAATATCCCATGGTGGAAATCAACTCTTTGGATCTGGCTGAGAATGTGGGAGCATATTCCTTGAATATTTTTTTATAAATATAACCTGTGAAATGGTCACAAATGTCATAGACAAGAGGAATGAAATTATCTTCCCACAATGCTGAGCAATAAATATGGACAGGAGGTCCAACCCTCGTCCACTTCCATCCCATGGATGGGAAAGGAAACGTTGCATAGAACACATCCATCACATAGGAAAAAAGATAAAAAGTAGGTTTTCTGGATGCCATAGTATTTCGATACTTCTCAATGGATTATTTCAATACGACCAGCAGGATTTGATCCCAATTGAATGATTCCCCTGTTGTAAGAATGTGATGAGCAAGAGTCTTTCATTCTTCTTTGAAAAATGTACACTTTGGAAATCCATACAACTTGCATAACATTTTGATCCTAACAGAGAGAAAGGTTCCCTAAACGAAGAGATAGGATATAGTTTTCTGGGTTTAGGTAGGAATACAGCAGGGTTGTCCATCCAAAACTTAAGCATTTATTCAAAATTTTATTGCATCGTAGAAGTTTCAAGAAACTTCTTGTTAAGCAATTGTTGGGGTGGCTTGAGGGCATAAGCTCTAGCAAAAACTTCCAGGCAAAAAAAATCCAACTGTTTTTGTGTTTGGTCATAGAATGAGTGGCATTGAGGGTTTGCATGGTCAATTATCCATTTCATAGCATCGGTATACGGAATAAAAGCAGGCCAGGATGCTATGGCATGGATTTGAGAATTACCAATTTTTATGAAAGATGTTTGATCATGTTGAATGGCTGAAAAATAATTGTTATAAAAAATTGAGTAATTTCTGGACCAGTCTAAGTTATCATAATGAAGAACTACAGTGGGAAAATTAGCCTACATGTAACCAAGTTGATAAACAATATAAAATCATGAAGAATAACCCAAAAACATAACAATTTTAAGACATCACATTCAACTTTTGAATGTAAACACGGTTCTACAAGAAAATCATCATATAGTGTAAGGCTATTAGATCTTCAAAATTGTTAACCGTATATGAAAACCGTAAGCAGTCTTACAGTCAGAATAGAAGTAGTAAAACATAAATGAAAGCACAGTCTGATAATAGACCATAGGTTTGGAAGCATGAAAATAACTGTGTAATGATGTATGAAAGATTACAGATTTGTTCTCCTCCTTTACCCCCAATCAACCCCCCTTTTAATTCTTTTTCACTCTTTTATAGATCTCATTACAAGATATCCTTCAATTATAAACACCAAAAATATGGATCATATATCATTTTAAAGATTACAAATATACATAAATAATACATATCAATTTCACAATTGAAAATGTGAAATTTTAATTAGATCTCATATCCATAAAAATAGGATATCATATATAATTTGACTATGACTCTATCTTGTAATTCTAATAATATATTAGTACTTAACAATTTCCAAACTTATGTCCTCTAGACACCTACAACATTACTATGTCTTGGAGATTTATAGGAATTAAAAAAAAAATCATTTAAAATCAAAACCATCATCTACAGGTGATTTTGTAGTGCCTGTCATATACAGGAAATTCTGTAGCACCTGTCATATACAAGTGATTATGTAGCACCTATTATATGTAGGGTATTATGCAGCACATTCATCTACAAGAAATTTTGTAGTGCCTAGGCAATTTTTACATAAGTGATGCTGCAGAATATTGTGTGAATTGTTAGGACTATAATCCTCCCTTGTCCAATTTGGTCATTATGTCTAAATTAGGAGTCATGTCTAAATTGGGAGTCCTTCCAGTCTATTTTTAGTCACTAGAACCATTGGGTCCACTTGGCCTAAATGGGGCACATGCACCAGTTACTAAAGTGTGGGGAAAACTAATTGAGGTGAACTACAACTGATTGCACTTGCATGTATCAATTTAAGAGCCTCCTAGATCAATCCCTACAAATTAGGAGCCACTGGGAGTGCCGATACCAACCTCCATCAATTGAGTTCAGTTGGTGTCTAGTCAAGCTTAGTTACGATTCAGTTACATTCAATTCTAGTTCCCTACACTCAGTTCTATTCAATTAGTGCTAGGATTTCATGGTTGCATGCAGGTGAGGCGCATTTACTCACCTACCTCAGTCAGTTAGACTAGTAAACATTGAATTAGACACTTGAGTTTGGATTTTGAACTTTGATGAACTCCAATAATGATTTATACAAGGTCAGTTAACCATTCAGACAAGTAGATTCCAACCAATTCAAATTTCCTCACATGGATTCGAATTGCATGTGGCTATTTATCCATTTTACTTCATTGTAATTAATTATCTAATTACTTTTTATTAATGAAAGAATTCACATCTACAAGCCATTTTTGCACTGTTTCATTCTTCAATTGCTGAGTAAATTGTATGATCTATCTTGTGAGTTGTGTGTTGGTCCATAGATCTATGTGCTCAATTTAATATGGTATCATAGCCTCGGAAGGACAAGGCACTTCTCCTACTATAGATCCATACTTGGATCAATTTTGTTTTTGGAGCAAATTTGATCCTTCTAGTACTGCACCAGAAGTAGAGAATTTACCACTTAATATCCCAAGTAAAGTAATTGTTGATCAATATTGCTTGATCAACTATGTTGGGTGTGATGAAAATTCCAAAAGTGCATACTGTCGACCTTATTTTTCTATTTGATTGTGTGATTTACAGGTTTGTCAATCTCCTTCACTGCATTCGCTACAAGCAGCTCAGTCTCCTTCACTGCATTTGCTACAACAGCTTAGTATCTTCCATTGCATTCCAAAGGGCCCCTCCAATGGAGCTTCTCACTCCTTTCAACTACCACTAGTGGAAGGAGGACAGGTAGATGTAGCTACACTCCAAAAGACTCTCTAGACTCATAATGGAGACAGAGAGAGAGTCAATTCATTATGTTGACAAAGAAAAGTACTGGAATAGGCTTGATGAAGCATATGGATGCTTGTGCCTCTCAATCTCTTGAGATCTTCTCTTCCACATCAATGGATTGAATACTCCTAAGGAGGTTTGGGATAAGCTTGCTTCCTTATTTGACAAGCAAGATGATCTAAGGATCTATCAGCTGGAGAATGAGCTGATTTCTCTTCATCCAGCAAATTTTGAAACACTAAATGACTTCTTTACCAAATTCAAGCATTTAGTGTTCCAATTGAAGTTGTGCAAGGTTGAGAAGGAGGATGATCAACTCACCCTTTCCATTCTCTCCAAAATTGGTGCAGACTACTCAATATTTGTATCAATATTTCATTCTATGAAGCTTTCTACTCCAAACTAGAAGTTGCCTACTCTTAACTCCTTCATTGAATCTCTCACTCAAGAGCATGACAAGTTGATCCAAATGGGGATCATTCGATCTTCCAAAGATCAAAAATCGGTTGTAGGAGGACCTGAGGTAGCGAATGATAAAGGGAATAAAAAGGATGAGTCTCTTGTAGAGAAAGAGCAGTAAAAATAGCCTTTAGGTTTGAAGAGAAGCAAGAAGAATGGAAAAGGAAAGACACTATGTTCTTACTGTGTAAGAGGCTTTCATCCAAAAATATCCTGTATGAGAAGAACAATTGATGAGATGGCTCTTCTTCTGAAGAAACATAACATTATTGTACTTTCTAGTGCAAGGAAGGCTGACCATAGAGAAGAAATTGAAGAATATGAAGAGACATTCCATGCACTGAAGGCTAGCTACTCAACAACACATGCCTTCATCATTGATTCTGGAGCTTTCAATCATATGGTTGCATCCATAGAATCATTCTCTTCTTTGCAGTCTTTTGATCGTCCTAGTATTCAAATGGGAAATAACAGTAAATTTCAATCCAAAGGGAAGGGCTCTATCAAACTTGAACATGGAAAGTACAAAGATGTGCTTTATGTTCCCTCCCTAGCTGCAAACCTGTTATCTGTATAGCAAATGACTCATACTGGATCTCCAAAGCGAGTCATATTTGGTCCTAACTCAATGGAGATCACGGATATCTTTACTGGGAACATCATAGTGAAGGGTGCTGCAAATCATGCCTCCAATGCATATGAGTTCTCACACTTCATGCCATTTTCAGAACCAGTGCATTCTCAGTAGCCACTTGCAAGGGAAGGTAAAAAAAATTCATCTACTTCTTTTGTAGTTTCCACTAGTATTGCAGATCCAGCTGTATCAATTTATGAGATTGAGATTTAGGGTGATTTGGATCCAGATCTAGTCCCTACTTCCAAACTGGAAGCTATGAAGATGACTAGAAATCCATCTGACACTCAAAAGGGAAAGACCCTTGCGCTATGTCATGCAATATTACCTCCTTCAGAGAGATGCAATAGACTTCATGTAAGATTCTACATGGAAAGGGCTCAATCTCAATACATTCAGAAGAATAGAGTGGATCATACACCTCTTCATCTAGCAAGAGGAAAAGGTTACATTCATCCTTCCTTCCATCGTCACTTTGGGAGAAGATGGAGAAGTCTACATGCCAAGCCCTAGGATACCTATGGACAGAACATCATGCATGCTGCTCCGCTACATCACATAGATTGCAGCAACACATTTTCAATTTTTTCAAAATTGAATCCTGATTCTATCTACTTAGTTAGAGGGGGGGCTTTTTTCCCGTGTGGTTTTTTCCCTAGCTCCTTGTGTTGAGAAGTTACTTTACTTTACTTGCTGTAATGAGTGACCTATGGTCTTAGTAACCAGTGTCACATCCCCATCCCTTCGACTGGCGAAGACGACGCGACCAACACCAATCACTCGACCGGGAAAATAGCCCCATGAACATAAACAGGAAAAATGCGGATATTAAAAGCTTAAACAACATGCATAACAGAGTGCATAAAACATCATACAAGATGCATAATTCCTCAATCATTCAGTGGAAGCAAACATATTCATAAACCAGCATTCAGCATGTTCATCATAACTCATTGAACATTAATATAATTGCAGAGATGGAATAGCAACGGTACTTATCTTTTGATGAAGAATCCTGCAACCAGCTACGTCGCTGCAACGTTCCACCCAACCATAGGCCAACTGACTCACCAATCTCTTATCAATGCTGCCACCCCCGAGCTGGGCATGATTCCTCAAGGACTAAGGGGCAATACAAGCTTACACCTAGCCAAGGGACCAAATCAGAAAACCAAACACAACTGGGTTTGATAGGCCTTCAACAATCGGCCAAGCCAGCACAGTCCAAAGACCAACCACTGCATACTCGTAGAAAAAAAATCCCTTCACAGTCCTGTGAAGAAATCAAAACAACCGGTGACAGTCCCAAACGAAAGGTGAGACACAGCTCAAGCCTACAAGGCAACTCAGAGTTGTTCTTGGCCCTAATGTGGCCAAAACAACTTAGCTACAACCCAAAACTAGGGTACTCTAGCAGCCCAAACACACAATAAATGATAGCAGCATTCCACAGTTCCAAATAGGGAAAACTCGGCCAACGGCACACACAATTCCTCAATGCAGACGTTGAGGAAAGTTACACATCCACAGTCCAAAGTGGAAGCAGAATTTGGACTCACTACAGCATCCCAAATCATGGGAAAACAACAGCAACCCAAAACATACACAGCAGCTCACTCACGACATGGGAAAAATGCCCCAAAAATTCTGTGCGTGAGTGCAACTTGCACCCAACCGCAACACACAGAGGAAAACAAAATGCACGGCCACAAATTAGTAAGGAAAAATCACACACATAGTCCCTAAGCGCGAAATAGCTCCTGCACCAAAGAATCCCAAGCGACAACCACGATTTCTCTTATCCCCGGTGTGGGAAAAACCAACGCAAAGTCCCTGCGCATGAGCATGAACAGACCATGACCCTGCGCACGAGCAGGAAAATAGACCACGAAGAAGATGGAAGTGGTGGTGAAGGCCAGGCACATGAGGAAGATGATCCGACAGGGGAAGAGTGCATGAGGGGAAGAACGGATAGTCGTGAGTGGAGTGGGCATGTGGGCAAGGGACTGACAGTCCTCCACAACCACCACCACTTCAGCAATAACTGTCCCAACCACCACCAGCCATAACTACTCAACTACCCAACAGAACATTAAAGAGGTTGGAAGAGGTTGGATGAGACAAGAAAGGTGGCAAACACACAAGGTTGTAACACATGGGTTTTTCCCCCATAAACCAAGGTTTGACATCCCCCACCCCTTATCCTTTGGAATCATGCCCTTTTCATTCAACATTGCACTGCCGTAGCTGGTTGTGGTTTATTTTAATTGATGTGCATGTTTACATGATGCCAACTATAATGTGCCAAATAGCATGATATACCATCGGCAACTATACCTATTGCCGAAACATACACACACAAATCGATGGTGGGTCTTTTTCCTTTAGCTCCTCACCATGATTAATTACATTATATACATCATGAAAACGGGGTCAAAACCGGGGACATTACATTCCCCTCCCCCTTGGAGTAACACCGTCCTCGGTGTTCCATTACTTATATACAATACATATATAATTGCAAATCAAAATTTCAAAATTGTAGATATGTCCCACGTTCAATCATTTACTTTAAACATTTACAACCAATCCCCTCGGATTCCATGGACTTCCCCTACTAGTTCTTAGCTTCCAGCTGATCCCGAAGTCCCGGCATAAATGATGTCCTCCGCATCTCCAGCATCTCATTGGCTGCTTCATCTTTACTTGCTCAATTTCCTTTGAGTCTTCATGCCTGGACCGTTTCTCAATAGGTCGCTTGGACAAATGTCCCATCACTGATCCACCTTCCTTTCCCTTGCCGATTGCTCCCAGAAGGATTTTCACCTCCCTTTGCAAACCAATAGAGTCTTGCAAAATCTGGTGGTTCATTTCATTCTGGCTTCTCTGTATCTTGAGCATCTCCCCAAGATTCTCTTGGGTCTTGGAAATCACTTGAAGGAGACTTCCAGCTAAGTCCAACAACTTTTGATCTGCTGCCATATTCAATGTGCACCACCTGGTTTCAATTTTCTCACCTGTGAAATGCACCATTGAAATTTTATCAGACCAAGCATAATATAGACATTAAAATTAGTCGGTTAATTACCCAATTGGCATGACAGTCCAAGTTTCATCAGGGAAACTTTCATAATTTTCATGCCTTCCCCAGCAGGCACATGAGCTCATTCATGTCCATTCTTGGGCAGGGAATTAACCATTCTAGCATTCACAATTTACTTTAAGTAAATGCACACATTTCATTTCAATCATACATGCATTAAACAATCCTTTGTTTTCACAATGCATAAATGTATAGGGATATACATAATCAAAAGGGCAAGAGAGAGCAGTAAGAGTTTTTTTTCCCTCTTTATTTTGTTCCATCCTGGAACCCACACCATCATTGCGGCTTTTCATGCTCTCAGCCTCTTTCACTTCACCATGAATGTTGGACCAATATTTCTTGGTCATGACACTTAGTGTCTTCGGTCTATTCCAGACCTCTAAACCATGGAGTCTCTCCACATGGTTTGTCTCAACTGCTAGGACTCACCCGTCTTACTAACACCCTTTTCATTACCGCTCATTCCGAGCTTTCGAGGATAGTCAGATGTCCACATGCACCCCTAGGATGCTCTCATAGTCCTCGCTCCCAGTGATACCTATATCCAAACATTGAATGAATTCACATGTTTAGTTTACTCTCATCGGTTTTATCTTGTTCTAGAGATAAAACATCATAACCAAATCATATACACATGTTTAGTCATAAGTAAAATAATCCAATACTTATCTGTATTGTGTGTTTCCTCGTTCGTCCACAGGATCCTGCTTCGCCTTGCAAGCCTTGGGATTGCCTATGGACTTAGATGTTAGGTCAGTGCGCCAGCTGCTCCACAACATCAAATATTTAATGTCCAGCCAGTACATTCTCATGTCAACTGGGCTTGGAACTTTACCATGACCATTTCTAGGTCTAGGATCTACTATGGATCCTCAGGCATATAACGGTCCAACATACACTTATAACAACAATAACCCTTACTCCGCAACCCCTCACAACAACCAGTTACCATTTTACCTTTACCTTTTACCTTTACCTTTAGCCTGTCAACACAAGCAACACAAGCAATACAAGAAAACTCATCAGCGTTATTGCTCAAAAATTGTAATCACATTTCTCATCATTCACTATCAAGTATTGAGACACCAGGAGTGCGTCCACTCCCTAGAGTGTAATCAATATCGACAACCCTTTCATGACTCAACATCGGAAAAGTGTGCACCCATTCTCGGTGTGTGCCATGCAAGCTTTATTCATACTCAAGCAATCGGCCATCATGGAAATAAAATCAAACGCGTTCTGCATATGGAATTTAAAAATTAAACATGCATATTCTTAGCAAGGGTCACAGAACACTTATCCATTTGTCGTCACAGTATGCCTTTGTTAAGGAGGAATGGAGGCTCCTTTCTTGAGTTAACAGTCCCTCAATTAGCCATCCCAACTCCTTTTTACATTTCATATTCACACATGTCTTACCGACATACTTTATACCATCTCACTCATGTTACTACCAAACATGCAGTGCAGATGAGACATTTCCAAAATGTCCAATGGCATTTCACCCAAAACCCATTTCCAAGATAAGGGAAAACCTTCCCATGAAGTTTGGCTCTTGCAGGTCATCACACATGATCTTCCTGCAATGTGTACCCCTGACACATTCATCAATAGCCGAACAGTCAATCATTACCTGATACTACAATCCAAATTGATCATTCCATAACCAAGCAATGACATTAGCAATCAAATTCAATAAGAATTTGCAATTCTATCTACTACAGAAATCGACTTGCTCATTTGTGGGTCTCTTGTAAGCAGCATTACTATGCCCATTATAATTTTATGCTTACTATCATAACATGATTACCCACTTACCATGTGTCCCTCCTGACACAATCTTATACAAGCCAACAATGATTAGTAGTCGTTAGCACTTTCTTAAATCCAAAATCCACAATTCAAATTTAACAACCCATTATGCATATCAACTATTTTCACAACCATGAGAATTCTTCTCATAAATGGTAGATTCTGGCATTGGTCAGGGTCTTACCTCTCAATTCCATGCTCGAATAATCTACCTGAAACATGAGTTTCAATCAACCAAACACAATCTTATGCAAGCCAACAGTGGCTAGTGGTTGTCAGCAATTTCTCAAATCCGAAATTCACAATTCAAATTTTAACAACCTATTATGCATATCATATGGTAGATTCTAGCATTGGTCAAGATCTTACCTCTCACTGCCATGCTCGAAATAATCTACCTGAAACATAAGCTTCAAACATCCAAACACAAGCTTATGCAAGCCAATAGTGACTAGTAGTTGTCAGCAATTTCTTAAATTTCAAATTCACAATTCAAATTTAACAAGCTCTTTCACATGGTAGATTCTGGAATTGGTTAGGGTCTTACCTCTCACTTCCATGCTCGAAATAATCTACCTAAAACATGAGCTTCAATCATCCAAACACAAGCTTATGCAAGCCAGTAGTGACTAATAGTTGTCAGCAATTTCTTAAATTTGAAATTCACAATTCAAATTCAATAAGCTCTTTCACATGGTAGATTCTGGCATTGGTCAGGGTCTTACCTCACACTGCCATGCCCAAAATAATATACCTGAAACATGAGCTTCAAACAACCAAACACTTGGTAAGTCTAGATGCATATAACCTTTTCATTGCTACAACCGTCACTGAAGCATTTTCAGAATATAACATTCAAATACTTGCAGCTGTTAGTCACATCAATATTACCAAAACTCATTTTCTTCATGCAATCATCATCATGCTAACATTGCAAGGTATAGTCACAGCATTCATGCAATTAAATGAAGTGGTTAGATACTCCTTACTTCACAAGCGTATCATTCATACCACCTTGCTCTTCCATGGAGCATTTCTGGCAACCAATTGATCATGACTATCCTCTTTATGCACTTACTATCCTGCATTCATAACAGCCTTTGAAACAGTTCCAGAATCATCATCAATTCATCATTTCAGCCATTAGTTATTCACAATATCTCATGCACTCATCTCAATACATTCAACATACCATGGCCTAGCCATGTCTACTTCACATAGGATGCATTATTATAATCAATATCATCAACATATATAGGCATGACACCTTTTTATATTCCAGCATCCACATGGTATGAGGTCTCTTACCTTTACCAATCCATGGAATTCGTCATAAGCAAACTCTTACCTGCATGGGTCGTACTTACACCCTTGACATGACCAATTTGGTTGATCCTTGCAGGAGATTACAGCATTTGCTCACCAACTTTTATCCTGGACTTGTTGCTTTATCCCTTTCTTCATAGGGTTGCTGGTCACATTCATCAGCATTAGCAACATATTCATCTAGATCCATGTCATCGTTGGTTTTCCCACTAATGCCAACATCAAAGAAAGGATTATCATTAGTGGTTCATACAGAACATATAATTTTCAATACTCTTACCAACATGCAATATCCTATGCATGTAATACATATCCTCATGCATTTCATGCATAAAACTCAGGAAACGTAACATAGTTAGCAAGACAAGGTTTTTAAGGAAAACTTCCCTTTTCCAAATCCCTCATCCTTGCATGGAATTCCTCTTCCACATTGTAGCTGGTTGATTTCATAGTCCTTGCTACCCCTGGGCATGCAATTGTCCAGATTTTTCCATTTGATAGCAGCGGCCATCATTAGCACTTTGCTGCTTCATGCTCAGATTCTGGTCACTTATCCTTGTTCCCTACTGGATAAGATTTCCAACGCCTATCCATATGCTTCATTCCAACCTCGGGTGTAAAAACCACACCACTTCCAAGAATGAGGGCTTTCACCAAATCTTTGTATTTTTATTACTCCACTGCATTTTGGACTGGGTGCCATCTTCAGCCAACTTCAGCCACCTGTAAACCACTGAGAACAGCTAAAAAATCCCACTGGAAAGTAGTCGAAATCTACTGGAGATCCCACTGAAAACCACTGAGAAATCCCCTTTGAAAAACTCAATTCCCTTTGTGCAGAATCAGATCTCAAACCACTAATCCTTTCGCAATGGCAGCTCTCGAAAGGCTTCCCCTTCCGTAACGGTGGCTCTTAGAAGGCTTTCGCCTTCCGCAACGATGGCTCTCGAAAGGCTTTCAGCTTTCGCAACAACGGCTTTTGGAAGGCTTTCCCCTTCCGCAACGATGGCTCTCAAAAGGATTTCCCCTTCCCCAACGGTGGCTCTTGGAAGGCTTTCCCCTTCCGCAATGGTGGACACTCATTCACTTTCTTCTTCCGGCGATCAATATTTTCGTTATTTAGAAAAAAAATTCAAAATTTCTTTTACCGCGCCGGCTATCGGCGGTCTTTCTACATCGGAAGCCAAATGACTTTGGCTTCCGCAATGGTGGAACATGAAATGCTTTTATCTCCGATGAGTGAACTGACTTTTTGCCTTAGAAAATTTTTCAACTTTCTTTCTTTACGTCGAAGGCCTTACCTATCGGCCAGGAAGTTGTTTCTCCGTCCGCAATGGCGGACGCCAAATCCTTTCTCCATCCGCAACGGTGGACGCCAAATCGTTTCTCCATCTGCAACGATGGCATGCGGAACCTTATCTTCTTCCGGTGGCGGTCTTTCTTCGTCGGACAACTTACCGCTTTTCTCTTCCACAATGGCGACAATCATTCCCCTTTTTCCATCAACGATTTCATACTTAGACAAATTTTGAAAAATTTGTCTTTCTTCTTTCCGCTGAACCTAGCACCTGTCAGCGGTCGGACCACTTTTCATCGGACGCTTAGTTGCTTCTTCTTCCGCAACGGCAGACGTGGAACCCTTTCTTCTTCCGCAATGGCAGACACTTAGGCAATTTTCACGGCTTTCTCCAAACTGTTCCGGTGTCGGTGGTCTTTATCATCGGAAGCTTTAGAGCTTTTCACTTCCGTAGAATCGGCGGCTGAATCCCTTCCGCAGCCGCAACGACGGCGCACAAACCACTTTCTCTTCTGATTGGCAGCCATTTACTTAGCAAAATTTTCAACTTGCGGCGTTGGCAGTTCTTCCACATCGAAAGCCAAATAACTTTGGCTTTCATAACGGCAGCTCACCAAAGACAAACTTCTTCCGATCAGCCGCGAACACTTAGAAAATTTCCACGATTTTCTTCTGCACTGCCAGCAATCGGATGACTTTTCCGTCGGGCGTCAAATCATTTCTCCATCCACAACGGCGGCACACAGAGCCTTATCTTCTTCTGGCGGCAATATTTTCTCATTAGAAGACTTGTTCCTTTGGCTTCCGCAACAGTGGACTGGAAACCGCTTTCTCTTCCACAACGTCAGACTGTCAAACCATTTTCTCTTTCGACGGACGTCAAAACACTTAGAAAATTTCCGCAATTTTCTTTCCCCATCGGAAGACTTGGCGGTTTGGTCTTCCGAAATGGCGGATAGAAACCACTGACTCTTCCAAAACGGCGGAAGTCTTATCACTAGTGGCCCGACTGTCAACACTTAGGCAATATTTTGGAATTTTGCTGTCATCCATTACTGATCCCTGCTAGGCAGAAGGGAATTCCACCCTCTGTCAGTTGCTCCATCTTGGCCCATAGAGGCCCATTGTTGCAACCTTAGCTCTGATACCATTCTGTCACATCCCCATCCCTCCGACCAGCGAAGAGGACACGACCAACACCAATCACTCGATCGGGAAAACAACCCCATGAACATAAACAGGAAAAATGCAGATATTAAAAGCTTAAACAACATGCATAACAGAGTGCATAAAATATCATACAAGATGCATAATTCCTCAATCATTCAGTGGAAGTAAACATATTCATAAACCATCATTCAGCATGTTCATCATAACTCATTGAACATTAATATAATTGCAGAGATGGAATAGCAATAGTACTTATCTTTTGATGAAGAATCCCACAACCAGCTACGTCGCTGCAACGTTCCACCCAACCATAGGCCAGCTGGCTCATCAATCTCTCAACAATGCTGCCATCCCTGAAGTGGGCATGATTCCTCAAGGACTAAGGGGCAATATAGGCTTACACCTAGCCAAGGGACCAAATCAGCAAACCAAACACAGCTGGGTTTGACAGGCCTTCAACAATCGGCCAAACCAGCACAGTCCGAAGACCAACCACTGCATACCCGCAGCAAAACAATCCCTTCACAATCCTGTGAAGAAAGCAAAACAACCAGTGACAGTCCCAAACGAAAGGTGAGACACAGCTCAAGCCTACAAGGCAACTCAGAGTTGTTCTTGGCCCTAACGTGGCCAATAAAAATCAGCTGCAACCCAAAACTAGGGTACTCCAGCAGCCCAAACACACAATAAATGATAGCAGCATTCCACAGTTCCAAACAGGGAAACTCAGCCAACGGCACACACAATTCCTCAATGCAGACATTGAGGAAAGTTACACATCCACAATCCAAAGTGGAAGTAGAATTTGGACTCACAACAGCATCCCAAATCACGGGAAAACAACAGCAACCCAAAACATACACAGCAGCTCACTCACGACATGGGAAAAATGCCCCAAAAAGCCTGTGCGTGAGTGCAACTTGCACCCAACCGCAACACACAGAGGAAAACAAAATGCACGGCTGCAAATCAGTAAGGAAAACTCACACACATAGTCCCTGAGCGTGAAATAGCTCTTGCACCTGAGAATCCCAAGCGACAGCCATGATTTCTCTTGTCCTCGGCATGGGCAAAACCAACACAGAGTCCCTGCACGTGAGCATGAACAGACCACAACCCTGTGCGCGAGTAGGAAAATAGACCACGAAGAAGATGGTGGTGGTGGTGAAGGCCAGGCGCATGAGGAAGATGATCCGACAGGGGAAGAACAGACAGTCGTGGGTGGAGTGGGCATGTGGGAAAGGGACTGACAGTCCTCCACAGCCACCACCACTTCAGCAATAACTGTCCCAACCACTAGTAGCCATAACTGCTCAAATACCCAACAGAACATTAAAGAGGTTGGAAGAGGTTGGATGAGACAAGAAATGTGGCAAACACACAAGGTGGTAACACATGGGTTTTTCCCCCATAAACCAAGGTTTGACATCCCCCACCCCTTATCCTTTGGAATCATGCCCTTTTCATTCAATGTTGCACTGCCGTAGCTGGTTGTGGTTTATTTTAATTGATGTGCATGTTTACATGATGCCAACTATAATGTGCCAAATAGCACGATATACCATCAGCAACTATACCTATTGCCGAAACATACACACACAAATCGATGGTGGGGCTTTTGCCTTTAGCTCCTCACCATGATTAATTACATTATATACATCATGCAAATGGGGTCAAAACTGGGGACATTACAACCAGGGCCCAAAAATTGTCCAAGTTAGTATTCAGGGGGGTTTTTAGGATTATAATCCTCCCTTGTCTAATTTGTTCATTATGTCTAAATCAGGATTCATGTCTAAATTGGGAGTCCTTTCAGTCTATTTTTAGTCACTAGCACCATTGGGTCCACTTGACCTAATTGGGGCACATGCGTCGGTTACTAAAGTGTGGGGAACACTAATTGAGGCTAAATACCACTGATTGCACTTGCATGCATCAGTTTAGGAGCCTCCTAGATCAATCCCTACAAATTAGGAGCCACTGGGAGTGTCGATGCCAACCTCCATCAGTTGAGTTCATTTGGTGACTAGTCAAGCTCAATTAGGAGTCAGTTATATTCCGTTCTAGTTCCCTACACTCAGTTCTATTCAGTTAGCACTAGGATTGCATGGTTGCATGTAGGTGAGGCACATTTACTCACACACCTTAGTCAGTTAGACTAGTCAACCCTGAATTAGACACTTGAGTTTGTATTTTGAACTTCGATGAACTCTGATAATGATTTAGACAAGGTCAGTTAACCATTCAATCAAGTAGAGTCCAATCAATTCAAATTTCCTCACATGGATTCGAATTGCATGTGGCTATTTAGCCATTGTACTTCATTGTAATTAATTATCTAATTACTTTTGATTAATGAAATCATTCACAACTGCAAGCCATTTTTGCACTGTTTCATTCTTCAATTGTTGAGTAAATTGTATGATCTATATTGTGAGTTGTGTGTTGGTCCACATATCTATGTGCTCAATTTAATATGAATTCCAGTGGCGATCTTTGATTGAAAATGTGAAACAAAGTATCAATTTATGCCTCGAATGAGGATTTGATTTTATTAAACATTTAAACAAAGTATCAATTGATGCCTCAAACGAGGATTTGATTTTATTAAACATTTCTACTCTTCCTTCAACGCCGAAGAAAGTTTCAAATTCTAAGGTAGCATTCAGTCATTCTTTACCGTCCCTTCATCTGACCTTGGCACTTGACATTTGGTGTTTGATCACATGCCATGACACTAAGTACTTTCCAATTAACAGTAATTTTTAATTGGAAGTTTGTTGTTTTCATATTGATGGCAAAAGAAACTCCGTGCCCTCTAACTGCAGTTTTGAAAACAATTCTTTACCCATAAGCAATGTTTAGATCATTACCATGTTGTATTTTACATATCCCAAGGAAATCATTTTAGAAATTAATATTTAATCATTCGAACCAGTGAATTTCTCCCTTGGTGCTCGATGAATTCAAGTGTTGATTTATGGGTGAGGTGTCCCTTGGGCGCTTGATATTAATATCAATACTTTGACTCGAGCGCTTACATTGAAATTGGATGATGCACTTTTCAATTGGAAAATGGATCTCCTCTCTAACACTAGGAACTTAAATATTAATAGTCTTATTTAATGAAGAACATATAACCCAAAGTTGGAAACTTTCCATAGCACACTGACCTTAAATTATAAATATTTTCTACCAAAATAGACCTCTTTAGGTAGCACACCCTTCACAAGATTTGAAACATTCGCTAAAAAATCATGAATATTTCTTTTTACATCATGAACCAAATTAGGATTGAGATGAGAGGAGGTTGAGCAAATCTTGCATAATTTAGGTGAAGGTTTAAAAAAAATGGTGTAGATTTCAATGCTAACAAGGTGGATGATGTGGCTTTCCTACTCAAGGAATTCACCACCATATCAATCCATGCAGGTGAACCCATTTGAAATTTTAACCAATGCTTTACTACAACCTTGGATAAAATCCTCTAAGCTTTGAAAGCATTTGGAAACAATTTATTTCATTATTACATGACCACCATGAATATGAATTGAAGTACATGTTCAAAGTTATACCAATGACCACCTTAGAGGGGGCTAAGACAAGTTCCCTCAAAATTAAGGAAAGCATGGAGGAATCTAGTGTGGATTCCTCATCCAAAACACAATCTAATTTTAACAACAAGCCCATGAATGAAATACTTTGAAATGAGGGGCTTCGTCATGGTTTATGAATTGGAAAAACCTTGAAGAAAATAATAGGGAGAGTTCTAAAACATTGAAATTACGAATGAACATGAAAAATCATATCCTTTCCCTAAATAAACAAGTTAATTAATTGTGGTTTTTTGCACCTACAAGTGTAAGTGATGCACGAGCATCCCTGGAGTGGACAATCAACATCACCCAAAATTAAATAAAATATTTAATTGTTGAGTTAGTGTGTAGGGAAAAATAAGAAGGAACAAATCATGTTGGTAGCTGTTGTGGATCCCTCAGATGCAAAACAGCTTGTGCAGAGTTGGATAGGAGTGGATGTTGTAGAATGTTTGTTGCAGATCCATGGGGAAAAGGAACCCAATAGTAAATAGTGTATCATTGGGTCATGGATTTGTCCATATTTTCGTTACCATTCCACATAGATTTCATCCCTCTTCTTCTTATTGTTATCTATTTATCATTCCATTTTCCATCCATTTGTTGTAATTGCCCGTAAAATATCATATTACTCTCATTGATGCTTTAGTCATTAATAATGATTGTTTTCCTTTATTTTTGATGAATTGAAGACTATTATGCATAATTTTACTGATGATGGTTTGTGGAGTGATTTTTCATATTAATAGTAGTAGCACTCATGGTTCAAGTCTCCAATGTTGGCATGCTAGCACACGTCCACATGGAGATTCACAACATGGTTTAATTCCTAGGATTGATTATGTGGATTTGTGATTTCAATTCATGCCCAAATCCAACATAGAAGCCTCCAACTCATGATCAAACAGCCTTAACCAAAAATGCATGCCAAATAAGAAGACATTGATTCACGTCTCTATTTGCGTGCATATGGAAACAAATCTCAAAAATCTGGGACATGGGTTTTGTGCGTAACAACCTCAATTACCTGAATTGTGTGGAAATCATTAAACAAAGCCACAGTTTGAGACATACATCTGGTTCTCTAAACATGTAATTCTTATATTTGCAGTTATGGTCGTGTCTCAAATTAGCAGATTTGTTAAAACAGATTCCAAGTTGGGAATTCGGTTCCTCATCCTTGTGAAGGATTTTTATATATAAATATGTAATCAATCTCATGAGAGGGGGAAAGGAGAGAAAGTAATGTTATGTTCTAGAATTTGATCCAAACCATGTTGTAATAATTTCATTCTGATAATACATGCTGGCAGTTTCTTAATTCTGAAGTTGTAGACCTTCATTGTGGAGATCTAGATATGCTCAATGGAGGAAGGGCCCTCTACCCTGAGCAGATGCTGGTAGTGTTGATTGTACATGTGCTATTGTTTAGATTTGTTTATTATTTAGTTCATGCTTTCATTCATTAGATATATCATAGTTGTTTTCTTGTTAATTCGTTTTGTTAGATCGTTGGCCAACATAGCACTTCCTTCATATTTATGTAATTAGATCTTGCTTCGTAAGAGTTGATTTTTTTTTTAGATTTACGGTGCGATTTTATGAATAGGTTTGAGGTGTGATTTATTTTCAAGAAGGTGTGATCTAGTTTACAAAAAAAAATTGATTTCTTATCAATAGATCAATAGTGTCAAGTAGAAATTGTGCTTTCATAGATATTATACAATAGCTTTGAAATAAAAGACTTCCTCAGGTTGACAGTTTATGTTTTAGGAATTTCAACTGTTTATTTCATTAGACAATTAATTTTCCCAACATTTTTTCAGGGAAGTTATCAATGGGGAAAAAGTAAATCTGACATTGTTTTGCAGATGCATTATTAAAGTAGAACATGGTAGATGTGTTCTTGATTCTAGGGTGTCTAGGCGATAAGACATAGTGAAGAGCCACACAGTCTTCGAAAAACTGAAATGGGATCGGCCTCATAAGGGTTAGGGCATGTAGGTTGCATGGTTATTTTCATTTGATTGAATTTTCTTTGAGTATGTATTTTCTTTCTTTGCATTTATTTTTATTTCATTTTTCAATTTTTTTAGCATAAATATTATCATTTCCCTTAGTGGTGTTGTAAGCACCACCCATTTTACTAGAAAGTTGACAGGAACATTCGAAGAAGGAGCCTCACAATAGCACATGAAGAACCTAACGAAGAGATGTCAGGTAAGAAAGATGAAGAAATTTTTACCTTTGAATTCCCTTTTAGACATTCAAGAGGAGTGGCACCAATGCAAAGCATTCCCCCACATGTTCTATCAAATTTTCACGTTTGAAATGAAGACCCTGATGTATTTTTATTTGACGAAGAAGTACTTTGTACAAGATATTATTGTACTAATGATAAAAAATTGAATATCTTTCCCCTTACTCTAAAAAGAGCATCTCTCCGATGGTTCATGAGCCTCGATGGGAATTGCATACAAACTTGGGAAGACATGAAACATGTATTCTTGAAAAGGTACCAATATTATTGTAGGGTCAATAAAGATATATTTGGAATGATACAAGGAGAAGAAGAGAGTCTGTGTTGATGTAATTGTAACTTCGGAATGTATTCATCTGTATTTCTTATGTATTGTAACCCAATGTTTATTTTGGGATGTATTGTAATGTATTTGAGTCATGTCATACCCCGATGTTTATTCTAGGAAGTTTCTATAATGAGAAAGTCATGTCAAGTCATTGTGGGTAACCCTCCTATTGGTCGGAGGAGGGAAAGTCCCCACAAGTGGTGGGGCACTAGGGTTATTAGACACTCCTAGAGATGTCGGCTCTAGTAAGTAATTGTTAAGTGAGGCCGACATGTTGGAGTGGGTTCCAAGTGAACAAAAGAATATAAATAGAGAGTGAGAGCCTCTCTATTTATCATACTCATACACACACACTCACTCATTGGGGGGCATGAGTGAGAGAGGAGAAGCTCTCTCAGTGTGAGAGAGAGAGACTGCTGCTGTCGAGAGATCATCTTACTGTTTTCCATTTTTACCTTTGGTGCTGATTCTATCTCTAAGGAAGTTGCAGGGTTTTCTCCTTTATGGTTTCCTCGAGGAAAATTCTTTGTGTCTCTTGTCTCTTGTGGTGTGCTTATGTTTTATTGTTGTGCTTGTTATTCTCTTAGTTAAAATATCCTAAGATCATAATGCTAGCTTGAATGATAAAAATCTAACATGGTATCAGAGCTAACCTAACAAAAAGACATTGTGCAGCTGTAGAAGCTAGGACTTATTAATTTTTGGGTCTCTCTCCACAATCCATCAGCAAAAGTATGCTAGGATTGCTCTCCATTGAAGGGCACATCTTTCTGTCGAAGCAAAATTCGATTCCGAGCATTTTCAGTTTTCGATACGAAAATTAGAGCTTTCTACAGAAGAGGAATTTTTGAGTGAGCCCAGCATAGGATTTTTCTCCTCTTTAAAATCAAATTTTAGAGACCTGGATCAATATTTTTGGTTGGGTGAAACTCCAGGAAAATCAAACCCTAGTTTGACCCCGAGCTAGAAAAACCCTAAATACTAAAAATGTTAAGTTTGGGTACATTCGCTATATCTCGATATTGGTGAAGTCTCAGAAGCTGACAATTTCAAGGGCCGACGATAAAATCCTTATGAACACTTTTTCCAAAAGTCAGCCTCATATTTGCTATATTCTGGGAGATATGATCCCTCCACATTAGGGTTCTAGCCTCTTCTAGAATTCATCCCTAAATAGGACACCTGGGGAGACTTGCTATAGCTTGGGATGAATAGGTCCAAATGGAATTCCTAAATATGTTCTAGAAATTGAATGGACTGTAATTTGTGTGGTCCAATTTTCATACTCATAAGATGAACCCGTGACACGTGGCAGTCCATACAACTTCATTGTTCTGAACAATCCTATAACATGTCACCTTAGGAAAAGGATCATAAATCCCAATTGGTGAAACCAATTATAATGAAACATGTGGTGTTATATCAGGGACATGTGAGGTTACCTTAGTGAAAAATTACTCACACAGAGGAGCAATAAGTTTGGAGATATCATAGAAACAGTAACAGGCATTTCTGCAGAAGAAATTGGAAAACTAGGGCTTCCTGTTCTGGGAGATTCCCTCCATTGTTTTTAGAAAATGAGTACATTGGACAGCTCCATTTTAAGGGATGTATCTTTATATCCAATCAAAAATGAAATATTCCAAGTTTTGAAAATTAGGGTTTCTGTGATAAACCCTAGATCAGCCAGCTTCGGAACTAGGACAGACACTTCAAATTGGTAATATCTATTCTTCTGCTATTTTCATTTGAGGTTCTCATTTCAAAATGATCTATCACATCAGCTTGATGATAAGCTTGGTGAAGTTGACAAATTCCAAGCATGGAAGTATATGATCTCTCTGAAGAAAATGAATTGGACACCTACATGAGTAGAGAGGTTCCAATTCCAGAAGGAGGTGAGGCTAGAAGCCTTACATAAGAAGAACTTGGTTAAGGCCAAGAAGATCATGGTTGATTCAGTCACGGATCAACTTGTACCACAAGTGTCTTCCCTAAAGACACCGATGATGTTTGATTCCTTGACCAAGCTATTTGAAGGGAAGAACATAAATCAGAATATGACCTTAAGAAACCAGTTGAAGGAAGTGAAGATCCAGAATGCAGAGACCATACAATCATACTTTACAAGGGTCTCTCAAATCAAAGAACAACTTGAAGTGGTAAAATAAAAAATGAAGAATGCATAAGTGGTGATAGCCACCTTGAATGGCCTCCCAGGATCATGGGATTCATTCTTTCAAGGAATGTGTGCCAGAAGGAAGTGATTACTTTCAATAGACTCTGAGAAGAAGAAGAAGCTCAACTCATAAGAAGAGAAGAGAATA